>JANHFX010013957.1:163974-174322 GCA_027560015.1 Chloroceryle amazona | reverse complement strand
AGTAGAGAAATCCGGTGACAATGAACCATTAGATAACTCTAATGGACCACATGTCCTCTAAGCAGTAAATAATAGTGTGTCTTTCAAGTAACACTAGCAACATCATAGGCAAAAATGCAAATTCTAAAGGGTGATGCATGTGACAGCTTGAGACGTTAGAGTAGGTAAGAGCCTCTTGGAATTCTTATTTTTCTTAAAATTGAAACCATGTGTTTTATCTGAAGCTAGGGCTGCACTGCAGTCTAAAGTGTGATTGCAGCTCATCTGGACAGATGAGAATTAGTTGTGAGGACAGTAGCTAAAGTACTGTTACCCTGGAGCCTCAGAGAATGCCAACGGCTCAGACCCTGCGTAAATAAATGATGATTCTGCGCTGAGCTGCTGTGCCTATGTCCTCATTACTACAGAGGCTGACTACTGGTGTACAGATACTCTAGGAGATAAGAGGCTTTTCAGCCCTGGCCTCTGGAAGAAGATGACTTCTCTAAGCAGTAAGCTTGAGCAAATAAGAATCTCTTACAGCACCTTTTTAAGATGAGAAGCATCATCTGTGAAAATGGCAGTACTTTCTGTTACTGCTCTAGGTTAACTTCATAAAGATTCATAGTTATGACAATCTTTGTACCAGAAAAATATCATATGGTCAGTGCTGTAGCCATTTTCACCAGTAGTTTTCTGTAAGAAAGGACAAATGCAGTAAGAAGATATGCAATAGAAGTCTATAAAATTCTCTAAAACTGTTTAAATAGATAAACAATAGCTATACAAGAATCTTGATGGATTCACATTGAGCATTGAACCTGATTTTCTGTTGTGCCACTTCCTTTTTATCTGTCCAAAGTGACATAAAGTGGGTGTAAAACATTTGCATTCTGATTTGCTAGCATTAACACCTTCCTTGTATTCACTTCACGCTAGATCGGATGACTAGACAACAGCATCACAGTGGAAGATAAAAGCTTTATTTTCAGAAGTGCTGAAGTCCCAGTGTGCCTATGAAGTTCAATGGGAGCACAGGGTGCTTAGTCAACAGCTTCCTTCTGTTTAAATATCCAGACTTGTTCACAGTGCCCTACCTGTTGGAGCCATTCGCATCTGTGTGGTGTGAGTGAAATCCCATCACCCTGTGAAGGCAGTGACCTTCAGTGACCCTGCACAGATACACATCTCTGAACATTTTACAGAGCTGGATGAAGCTGAAGTTGGCTTTTTATGGGCAACAGTAAATGTGCTGTAAGAAGTACTGTGAAAGTACATTGAAATTATGTAATTTAGTTGCTAATTATAGATAACAGTTGCAGGTCACCTGGATTGTTTGTATAAAACAAGTTGTAGCATGGCCTTACATTAAGACTTTTCAGACTTGGAGATTGTTTTATCTGTAGTTTCTATCTTAGTGAGTTGACTGTGCTGCAGTTTCCCTTGCTGGATTTGTGCTGCAGGCTGATTTAAAACAAACAAACAAACTGTAACAATTCAGAAAAAGCAATTCAACCATTTTGAAGGGTGAGTCCAAAGGAAAATGTCTTCTTTTGTCCATGTTAAAACACTTAAGACAGTAATTTGAAGTGGTGCATCACCTTCCTTCTGGGGATGTGCATTTCATGTCACTATGAAAACCATCACAGCATTGGCTACATTATAAGCCTCTGAACAAAAGTCACACTTGACAAAGGTTTAGGGGAGAACTGTGTTGCTGATATCTGTGGCTCCACTGAACTTGTTGAAGCTCCTGTATATAACCACAATATATAGGGACCTTCTCTAAGGAATTATTAACTAGTTTTCTCCTGAGTATTCATAGACACCAGAGGACTTTCCCTGTAACTTTTCTGGACCAAGGCAGTACAGGAATACACCAGAAAGACTATATATTTTGTATTCTTGACATGTCTTTGACATTCTGCTAACCCTGGGAAGGAAAGGTAATTTCAGGTGGAAAACCACTAAACTAGGACAAGAATTCTGTGACAGAAACAGGAGATGGAGGAAACTGTCCCTGGGAAGTAGATGGGTGAGACGGATGTCTCTGGGAGTGAGAGGGGGCTGCTGGCCCTGTCAAAGTCAGACTGGGGCTGGGGAACTGAGAGGAGGAAGAGGAGAGGAGTAGTCTAGCTAGTGGGAATCTGGAGCTGGTAATGAGACTGGGATTGGTAGTATTAACTGTGCTGTTTTCTGGGTTTTTGAGCACTTGATCTTACAACTGTATCTGTGTTTCTTGTTCTTTTCCCTGTCTAGGTTTTCATTATTATTATTTGAATAATTATTTGAAGGGCTTGGTAGGTTTACATTAGAAATTAGGAAGAGGTTCTTTATTATCAGAGTGGTGAGACAATGGACCAGGTTTCCCAGGGAAGTTGTGGATTCTCCGTTATGGGATGTGTTCAAGATAAGGGTGGACAAGGCTTTGAGCAACCTGCTCTAGTGGGAGGTGTTCCTCCCTGCCCATGGCAGGGAGATTGGAGCTAGATGATCTTTAAGGTCCCTTCCAACCCAAACTATTCTATGATTCTGTGAATATTAACACTGAAAAGATTTCATATTTAGAAAATATATCTGACCAGAAGTGCTAGATTTTTTTTGTTAATATTGTTGTGATGTCCTGCAAGTATAGAAATCCCTTATTTATTTAGTTTTCTCTTTTATCCTACTTGCTCTGCTTTTCTCAAATGCTTTTTTTTTTTTTTAAACTAGAACAGACGTTTAGCCTAGTGCCTTTCTGTTTCTCCTAACTCTTCTGATCTTAAGAAGAGGAAATTAAATGTTTTGTTTACCTAGATATTTACCTCCATTAATGTTCCTATAGTTAAACAGATCTGAACTGAACAGCTGGTCCAGATTTTCTACAATAAGGACACTCTTAGAAGGCCCCATTTCCTTGGCAGTCTTGAACAAGTGTTTCTTTTATCTGATTCCAGCCTCTGCTATGTCCTTTTTTTCTTATTAGGAATTGTTCCAATATTAAAAAATACAGAGAAAAATTACATTTATTTCACCTGTAATACTTCAAGAGAAGTTAAAACACTTTCCCCACTGCCTGCACAGTTGATGGTAGGTGCCTTCTGACAAGTTAAAATATGCTCGAAAGAAGGTTTTAACAGTTATACTAAAGAACTAAAGAGAATGGAGTGAGATCTCAATGTTAAGTTCTTGTTGTATTAAAGGAAACCATTCTAATACCCTTTCAAAGAGCACCATTTTCAACCAAAACTATGTGTTAATGATTTGTTCCTTATGGAACAGGCCCATGCTTAAACTGAGCTACTCCTTATATTAGTTGGGGACAATTCAGTGTTAAAGAGGAAAAAAAAATAGCTCTATCTCAGCTGACACCAGGACAACAGTACTTCCTGTAGTTTACTTATCTCATTATCATAATTTATTTTGACTTGTAAAAATATTGTTCCTTGAGTAAATTCCTACAGTCAAGGCCTCTGGTATAGGAGTACTAAATAACATTAAGTGGCAATAACATGCCATAGAAACTGCCTCTCCTTTTCACTAGGACATGGTCCTTATCAGATTACAGCAATAGGATCAACAGGTGCACAAAGCAGAACTTCAGATAGTTGCATTCTGTGAAACAGATGTCTTAAGTTTGTTAATATATTTTATCATTCTTTCTGCTGCTTTATACAGTTTCCTGAGTATTTGTTGTTCTTTAGATCCTTCTAGCTGCGTGTTTTTTCTCTAACTTCCTTTTGAAAACTGCTGCTGCAAGAGTGGAAGTTAGTAAAGATTCATCTTTGCATGACAACAGCTAGTACAGTTGGCAAATCTTTTCTAACCATATTTGTCAAGAGGGGATGTAAATAATTTTGAAATGAACTGTCTAATGGTGAATGACACAAGGGAATTAGACTCAATTTTGGAAGATAAATTGATGGATTTGTGTTTTCACTTCCATCTTAGGCTTTGGATCTGTATTCATTTAGTGGATCTTTACTCACTGTGTTCGTTCATTTAATATGAATCCGAAGTTATACATACAACAGCTCCCCAAAGCTCTGCTTTTCTTGGGGGACAGACTGGATAGGATGTCAGTGTGATTCATGGTGGATACAGCTGCAGTCTAACAGCTGCACAGCTGTGATTCTATCAGATTGCCTTGTGATATCCTAGTGGTCATCAGAAAGGTATATATTCTTTCATGTCTCCAACTTATTCTTTATTAGGTAAGGCTTGCTGTGGTGCAGAAATATTTTGGTTCCACAAGTATGTGCCAAGTACCTGGCATTCTCATTTCTGAAGGCAGGAGGTGGGATGTCTGGTGGAGTTTTACTCTTGGAAACTGACCTTTGAATCATTTCTATGCTACCCTAAAACTTTCTCACACTGGCCAGTTGGTTAGCTGGCTAGCTAAGCCCGCTCTAATGGTTCAGGAGTGCACAGTACATCTTTTTCATATCCAGGGATCTGGCCTGCCTGTTAGAGATTGAAATTTGGTATTATGTAGCATAATCCACAAAATGCTTTAGCTATTACATACCCTGTAGAAATAAAGTAGATTTTGCTGAACTAGACAGGCCCAGAAGATCATGTACTTGTGAACTATTTATGATCAAAACACAAGCATAAAATAGTAGTGCATTTCCATACCACAGGCTGAGGCATACTCAAGAGGGCCCTAATCCTTGACTGCTGCTTTTAGGTATTATTGCAGTAGAACTAATATATTGCTGTCTGGAGTCTATCTTGGTCAACTGACAATGTTTTATTGAGCAGGAAAACTCTGCTTTAGTACTTGTGTAGTATTTCTGCTGGTATTTCCAAAACCATTTTTATAGCTTTGCATATTTTAAAATGAATAATTACCATTACAACATCTAAAACAGCCTGCTATTCATCACAGTCCATTCAGTGTCATGCTGTTAATTTGTTACTGAGATCAGTAACTTGTATGACTGAAGAACATCTTGTGTTTCATCAAAGGGCATTTCTTGAAAGGCATCCAGTGTTTGTGTGAAGGAGAGATGAAAATCTATGCTACATTTTAATAGTTCATTTCAAAAAAAAAAAAGATTTCTTGTGTCATTTAAGATGAGGTTTAGATTCCAGATGTTCATCTCGCCTTGCATGCGTTTTAAACCTTCCTCTTGAAAGATAGAAAGGTTTCATTTGATGCATTCTAAATCATCCTGGTAAAGTCAGTGGTATTAATCATAAAGCAGAAGCTTCTGCATTTGTCTTAAGGCTGTATGGGAACAGAAACGGAAAGCAATACACATACCCATATGTAATCTGGGCTTCTAAAGATGCTGCAAAGGGCAGAATTTTGTCTTACTAAGTTCGGATGCATCTTCTTTAATAATTGAGGGCTCAGGATAACTAAAAGATAGTATTTTTAGTTGAATCCATAAACAAAGCTCCTAGCTGCTCTGGAGTTTAGCTAGATGTGTTTTCCACCTTTTAATATGAATTTTGAATTTAGAAGATGTGAAAACACAAGTGAAGAAAAAAATACTGTGTTTTAATTAAAGAATGACATTTCTTATTGAGAATACGCTTTGTTGTGTGTTACTTATGAACTGGCTGATTTACTTTAGGTTTTCCATGTAGTCATTTAGATGCTGTGAGCTAGAAAACCTTTAAATTGATTAATGTTATTTAAAGAAAAATACCAACATTAAATACAAAAAAGACCTACAGAAAAGGGGACGATAAGTTTCATTGGAAGAAAATGTCAAAACCAATTGCATTTAGATTAAGTACTTTCCTTGCATTTAAAATGTGCATCCAAGAAATGTGAGGATAAGGATTATGTCTGTCATTACCTCATTATCATTCCAATGATAATAGAATATGGTATATGATACTATGATTTAACTGTTCAATTTATTAGAAAAATACGTTCAGTGAATTTACAATCAGTGAGAGGAGACATTCCTAAAATTACTGCAACAATTTGACTTAACATACTCAGATAGTATTTGAAGGGGAAAAACCACTTTTATTATAACTAGAAGCTGAGTATCAAAGAAAGAAAATAAAAGAGATAGATTTCATCATACATTTATGTATTAATGTCAGAGTGAGAACAAACATGAAATATTTTTTTTCCTCTGGACTGCAGAAGAATTTATGTTCTTTCAGAATGTTTTTTCTTCCACTGCAGCATTTATTGTTGAGCATGATGTCACATGGTACGGGGCATCCTTCTGGCCAGCTGGGGTCAGCTGTCCCAGCAGCATCCCCTCCCAGCCTACTCCACTGGCAGGGCTGTGTGAGAAACAGAAAAAAAGTCACTTGCTAGCTCTAGCTGGCAGAGGGGATCCTGTTGCAGGCTGATGCCAAGGAGGGTTTCTGCTCAATCGACATAATTTTTTGAGAGTGTGAGCAGCTGTAGTCATTTTTGTAATGCACTGGGTAACACCAGCCTGAAGGAACAGAGGTTGACATGCTTTGTAAAGGTATTTAATTTATCCTAAAGTACCTGCAGGTAACCAAATCAAAACTCAGAGTTCAGGTGAACTATGGATACTTGATAAACTTGGCATCACGTATTCTGCAAGGTCTTTTCATGTAGAAGTAACATACTGAGACTATTAAAATAAATGTGGCACTTAGTATTCCAGGTTTGCTAAAAAGAACAGCATTTTCTTTGTCTTTAAGATCGATGTATTCTGTTACCTGGATTGGCTTGAATTATTAATAAGATGCAAATGAGCAGAATTAACAGATTTCAGTGCTAGCCCCCTCTTTACTCTGAACTAGTGGGGCATTTGCCAACCCCAGTTCAGCAGCCGTTTCCCCATGATACTATGTGACTGATAAGAAGCTCAACAGAGTGGCTGGTTTTCCTAGCATGATCCCACTTTGCATAAATACAGTTACACCCTTTCCAGATCAGGGCCTGTTTGTGCATCTTTGGCAGAGCTGGTAGAAGAAGTAAGCATGTAGTACTTTGCAGCTGACTGTGTAGATAATGTCCTGGATGGGTTTCAGGACTAATCTAAGTAGGCAGCAGCCCAGGATAATCAGGGTTGGTGAAATTGCCCAGTTGATTATTCTGTGTGCTGAGCTTGCTGTTGCTGCTACAAAGAGAGGTTAGTGTTTGGTGCAGTGGTTGCTGCTGGAGAGGGGGAGGATGAGCTGAGCGATCTGAAGCTGCAGTGACAGCCATGGCCTGGAGGAAGCAGGAACAACAAACCTGGGTCTGAATGTACTCTCACCCTCATCTTGAGCTCCATCTCTTCTGCCTCTCTGACCCTTCCTATAGGACATCACTAGCCCTCAGTCCAGAAAAATTCAGTTCTGTCTACCAAGCTGAGAAATTGCTTTGCTTCTGTGCATGTCTGCTAGTACTGCTAGCCTCTTGCAGGAGAGTGGATGGCTTTCTAATGAAGTTTAGCAAATCATAATCTAAACTAGCATATTGACCATGCTCCCTTTGACTCTATAGATGATACCTATTGTTAGGATGGGAATAATATGTTGTAAAGGCACTACTTTACTTTCATTGTTGCTGCAGCAGAAAAAGTCGTTATGGTTTGTGGGGCTTTGGCAGAGGGTTTTCTTCCACAGAAAAATAATTCTTTCTGTTACCGCTGTTGACATCTCTAACACCTACACAAAAAAAAAAACCAAAAAAAACCCAAAAAAACCCCAACCAACCCCCCCCAAAAAAACAGAAAAAAAACCCAGAAAAATGAAATATGAAAGTTAAATAATGAACAACTCTTTTTCTTTCATATTCTGTAACAACCTCAAAAGGGAAAAACCCACACCTGTTAAAGGGAGTCTCAGAGGTGCTAATTGTTATTCCTGGAGAAAAGGAGAGGCAATGAAATGAGGTGTTTTGGCTCATTTACATTTGCTAATGTTATTTCTTCAGTTTAGGGTTATGGTACTGATAAAAAAAAAAGGAAGAGAGGTGCTAAATAGGGAAAGTATTTTCCTGTTGGTGATTGCTTTCTTCAGTACAGTAGGTACAGGACTATGAAATGTTTAGTTTGGGAATGGGTAGGCTTTAAGCTCCACCCTTTAGCTTGGGGCTATACTAATAGCCTTGCCTTTTCTCCTCCTCTCCTGTTAGCAGTTTGAACAATATTGCTTACTATATCTGAGGTACTCATACTGGTTATGCTGGTGGTGATAGGATGCAGTCAGTTCAGAAGTTGGATGGTTTTGGAACCATCTTATATAGAAGTTGAGGAAATGACAGATGAGAAAAGTGAAGGTAGTGAAGGCAGAAAGTGTAATAGTGGCTGGGACCGTAGTCCCGAGGGCTGTTTCAGAATCACCCAGAGGATCACCTCACAGTTTTCTGGTTTGACCTAACAAAACCCAAAGGTTTTGTTTCCAGGATGACAAGAGGAGAATTGCAGCTCCCTTGTGGCCACTTACATCTCATTGCTCTGCAGTAGTGAAATCTAGGCGCCACGGCTCTCAGTGGGAGTTTTCCTCTGGCCTTAACCGTAGTCAGGTTTCCAACTAAATATTGAGAGGGGGAATTATCACACATTATAAAGACACCAAAAGTGTCCAATTCTAGTGAAAGAATGTATGTTCCTACATTTAATTTTTAATAAATTTATACTTTAATTGGAAGAGATCATGCAAAGAGATAGTGATATTTTTTTTTTCCTCTTGAATTCATCTCAGAATATTTTTGGCCCCCCTGAATTTAGTAGGAAATCTCTCATGAATGGACTGAGGATTTATGTTTTAAGTACAAAAATGAATCTAGTTAATCTAAGCACCTTCAAGTTAAACTGTTTTAACAAATGCAAATGCTCAGCCACTTTCTTGCAAAGATTAATGCTCACAGCCTAGATTTTTCTGGTAGAAGCCAACAGAAGCTGACCGTGACAGTAATACAGTCTGTGAAAATGGTCAGTGGCTGTTGGGGATTTCTTAAGAAATCTCCTCAAGTAAAGCAACATAAAATTGAAGCTGGGAGGAAATTATAATGTTGGGTACAAGAGTGAGTGAAAAAAAGATTGCTAAGCAATAGAGAAATATTTAAATATCTGAATGGCAAGTGCACATTTATGTGGTGGACCAGGATAACACATACACAGCTTTCAAAGAGAAGTGAAGAAAGTATTCTGCTCAACTGCACACATTCAATGGCAGTGATTATTTTTGCCTAAGTTTTATTTTGAAAAGTGTTGAAAATCAAACTAATTTTTTCAGGGAGCCACACGTTTGAATGAAATATTTGTTGCCTTTAAGAAAACTCTATTTCCTTTAAGAAGAAAAAGAATTTATCTGATTAATTAATGGTATGATAAATCTTTGTAAGCAAATGATAGTGAATTGGCATATCAGATCAAGTCTGTTCTCAAATACCAGAGCAGATGTGGGTAAGTAAAGCATTTGTACCTCTTACATGAAAATCACATGCACATAATTATTACTTTCATCTTTGCCCAGACTGCAATGTTTTTGACTGAAATTCTTAGTCGTCTTTTCAAGTACATCCATATTATTTGTAAGAGAAAGTTTTTTGAATTACATCTATATGGATATTCCCATGTGAGGGCCTTGGTGAGTTATCTTAGCAATTTATTGACAGTTTCTTTTTATGAGGATATTTAGAAAAAAGTATTGCTACAAATGTGGTTTCAGCAGTGCAAGAGAGAAATATATTAGTGCAAGAGTAATATTCAGGCCAGGGAAATTCAAACTGATGGTGGACAGCAAATGCACTTTTGAAGTCCAATGTTAAAATATCTCTCTGATAAGAAGGTTATAAGGATTACATCTTTTTATAGCAGCACACACATGACTAAGCAGTAAAAAGCATTTTATCTACATTCTCTTTTTCTAAAGTAGGTTGTGTCATAAAACTTGATTTATGACATGATACAATGTTGGATTGTAATACAGTTGAAAAGTGTGCATATGGCATGTGTTCTGCTTCCTTGATTTGCATTCCTCGTGGAATAAAATGCTCACAGTTTGAATAAATTATACAGGAAAAAAGGTAGGTAATGTTTTGCTTTTAACCAGACACCTCAACTAGAAAATAATAAAACACTGCTTTGGCACAGCAAATTCTTAAGTATGATAAAGCTGAGATAACGTGATTGTAGACTTTGAATTTTTAATGATGTTTTCAGTCAGTGACAATGAAACATTTTAAGTGTGTACTCTAAATTAATCTCCCAGTTTCCTGCCTCAGAATTTATTTTACAGTTGTAGTAGACATTGACATCTATGGGGACGTTTATTTTTTCATAACTAGTTTCTAGATTCAGCTTACTAATAAACAACCTCTGCATTCTTAACTTTTGCTTGACGTTACTCACATCTGCAGAAAGTGTTCATTTGGCATGGGATGCTCTCCCAGAGCGGTGAGGAGAACGGCGCAACACACTATTTATTAAGAATGGAAATAAGA
>JANHFX010013957.1:109452-157379 GCA_027560015.1 Chloroceryle amazona | reverse complement strand
TTATGGTTGTAAAGGACATTTGAGTAAAACACTGTGAAGGGTCCTGTTGAACTCCTTCTATAGTCTGTAGGAATAGGCAAACTTGGACTGAGTTCTTGGTGTGCGTAGTACCTGGAATTCAAAAAAAAAAGTGCAGTAATTTTTTTTGCACCTTTCCCCACTGGGACACACTTGCACCTGGAAATTTATGAAGAGCAGGGAGAAGGAGATTTTTGTGTTATCAACTTTTGTTGCTTCTGACTGTACTAGAAGAAATAACATTGTTTATTATACTTTGCTTATAAAAGAAAGGATGTTGTAAAAAGAAACCAAAACATAACTAATTGTAAGAGACTGACCTTAGAACGCAGTCATGTAGGAAATGCAGAAGCCATTTTTTGTATAAGACCTCATTTGAAAAATACAAGGAAAAGAAAAAGATGCTGAACTGTGGCAGAGGCAGTTAAGTTCTGTAACTGTTTTTGTTGAGACATGTAGTTTGCCAAAGTTGTTATTCCCAAAGCATATCATACTTGCCAGTTCTTTATCGGATTTGACAGAGGATGATCTAAAAAAAAATTAGCAGAAACAGCAATGTCACCCTAAAAAGTCATTAACTGCTTGTTTACAGTGCATAGCCATGAGCAGAGCCAATTTTACGTTTGCAAAAAACGGTGGTATCTCTCTATTTCAACAAATCAATTCTAGAAATGGCCATTACAAATCACAGTCCATTACGGATTGTATAGCAATAAATGTTAACAGTGATCAGTAATACTGCAAATACAAATACTGCCAACGTTTCATTTTAAGCTAATTTTATTTTCTTTTGATAGATACAAGTAGTCCAAATTTACTTGCATATAATAGTAAGCAGCAACAGAAGAATACTAAGGTTAAAAATATTTCTGATCACAGTAAAGTAAAAAAAAAAATCACCACAGACTCTTTTAAAATGACATTCAGGTAATACAATATTCTTACCATACAAATGTATTAGCTTATAGCTTATTCAAGGCTTTGCCTTTTTATAAAACCCTTACTTGCTTAAGGACTGCTGCTCTTGCAGCACAGCAAAGATGCTCTGTGGTATTTTGTCTATGCTGAGCAACCATGGGCAGAAGAGTGTTTGAGCAGTCTTTCAAGGGTCTAATGGGTACATTTTCAAGTGTTCCCTGCCAGATTTAAATCAGGAGAATGATCCTTATGTTGTTTACAAGTCAGCTGGCCATATCTGTTAAGGTCATTGCGATGACACCTCTGCCAGCTGGATTTTTCACATCCGAGTCCTCTACAGAGATACCAAGAACGCATGATGAGGAAAAGAGGCAGCCTCTGCCTTGCTTTCCTCTCCCTTACCAGAAAAGGCAACAATTTCTTCTTTAACAGTAATATTTAAATAATGGGAATCTCATAGAATTTAATTTCAACAGATTTCTGACACATAATTAAAAATAACTAAATAATTGTTTATGTAATTTCTTGTTATGTGTTCCTGTCAAAGCCTTTCAGTTTCATACTCCACAGAGATGACTAAATAGTTGACTAGTGAAGTGCATGGGTCTCTGAAGAGGAGAGGCAATGGAGAGCACATGATGCATTGTTACTAGTTGTCTTTAGATAGTAGCTGGTTAGTGTGATAGCAGTTTATCTGAAGGTAGAATTGATGTGGAGAGAGTCCCAAGGTGAATGTGAAGAGAGTTTTATTTGAAGGGATGTGCTAATCTGGGTTAATACATTAAGTGAGGTGCACACCTAAGGAAATGAGTAACTGAAGGAAGGGAGATGAGGACGTTTTGAAAATGGCTGCACCCCAAGTGTCTTACATAATTCTATCTGAAGTCACTTGGTGGCTTTTAAAGCATTTTGCTTTGTTGTCCTTGATAGATTTGTAACAAGAATGAGTTATTAACCTCATTTGGAGCAGTATAGTTTCAGTGTTTGTATCAGCAACGTGCAAATTCTGTTACTCTGGGAGTACAGTTCGTCCACCTGGAATGGTGGTCTGCTCTATTTGTTTGCTTCTGAAAATATCTTTTTGTGGAAGCTACACAAGTTACACCAGGTGAAGGATTGCTTTCTTGAATGGGAGTCTCCCTAACATAGGACCTGGTACAATTCATGAGTGAAATTCCCTGTTGTTTTTGCAGGCATTAAGTATTGTGACTTTTTTTTTTCTCCTCTCACCTCAACTTTCCAGAAATTTAAAGATGAACAAGTAGAAGATGTGACAGAATTTTCCTTAAAAATTAGGGAAAAATAGTGACCTCCTGCTTAACTCATTCTGGAAATACTTAGCCTCAGGAGATATATTTTTGGATAATTGTGATCTTATAAAATCAGGAGACTGTGATTAAGTCCCTTATGTAACTTTTATTACAGCTTCAGCTACCATGAAGGCTATAATTATGGGAGTAGTTCTTGTTGACTATGCAAAGGTCCCTGATGCTTATTTATGTATTCAGCTAAATGAAATAATTGCAGAGCTAACATCAACCAACTCTTCTTTTGTGGAGCCTTCCTCTGCTGTTCTGTATTCTTTTGAAATCATGAAGACACTGAAAATTACAGTTACTAAATCTGTGCTTTATCATTTGTATTCAAAATTAATTTTGGAATGTGAATGTATCCATCTCTCTCTATCCAGCTTTAATAATCTTACCCTTATATCTCCACAACATTGTACTAACTGTATTGGTTCGCTTTGAAGAACATCCTTAGACAATTTCTATTCAAAGCAGGTTTCCACCCAGTTTGTATACATAGACGTGAGCAGTCCTGGATGGATGCTAGGAAGAGGATTTTCTTTTGTTTTAATCATATAAAAAAAATAATGCTTGTTTGGTAAGAAGATTTTTAGAAATTCTTGTCATTTATTAAGCATAAGTAGAATAGAGCTAAGAAAAAGCAGAACTACTACACTAGAAATTATTGAAGAAAAATCGAATCCTGTATTTCTCAAGTTTGGCACTGAAAATTGTTCGGAACATTTCACAGTTTTCACTTCCATGTCTGTATGTCAGCAATTCATTTTAAAAGGGGGTAATTGTAGCATCCATTTCATTATGCAGACAGACCACAAAGAGAAATTCCTTGAGTTTAACTCAAACTCCCGCAGAAATAACACACTCTGGCAGCACCAGAGAAGCATTCTCAGAAGACAAATAATTTTGTATTTAGAACTGCATTTAGATTCTGTTCAGTACCTAATGAATGGGGTCATTAACTGAAGAAACAAAGATATTGATTACTTACTTATTTAATCTACACCCTTTGTTCTGTGCACAGAAAATGATTGTGGTCCTGGGGAGCTTGCCATCAAATTATGAAAGATTATACATTAATACATTTATTTGTTTAGAGACTAAATCAGTGCTTCATGGCAAACTAAGCATCATGTCATCCTTACCTTCTAAATATTCTATTTTGCTCCTACCCTTCCTCTTAATGTAATGTGTGTGAATTTTCCTGCAGGCACATATGTACATATAAACATATATAGACAAAATAAGGCTGATGGTGCTAAGGTGTCTTAAAAACATTCGTGGCCATTGGTATTTTATTTTTGCACATTTATTCTTTAAACTGTAAACCAGGTATCGTTGCTCTGAACTAATTCAGTTATATAGTATCACACTGGCAAGCCTGTGCAGAGAACGCATGAAACTTAATTCTGGAATCCACTGGAGGTTCATTTCCAGGTTTTCCTCTTCATCTTTAAGGAGGTAATTAATTTCTTTCAAAGAAGGTGGTTTGACAAAAATAACATGTAACCAAACTCAAAGCAATAGATGTTTCTACATTTACCAAATTACTTTCTTCATTGTGACTATTAAAGGGGAGATCAATAATTAATGATCCAATTACTAGTTTACAGAGGCTTTTATTGCAGTGTCAAGGTGATGAAATACCCTCTCACACTGATATTTTTGCTGTCACTCCAGCTTACTGAATCAGCAGATACACAGCATGTTTCTAGACTGTTTGTGGCATGTGTGCTGCCAGGGATGGATGCTACTTTGGATTTGCTGCTGTGACTAAGCTCTTACTTCTTAAATCATTTTAACAGTGAAGTGAGGATATGTTGTGTCTGCTGCAGTTTAGAAATCAGTTTTGAGAATTTAGCAAGTTGAGTTGGTTAAAAATTACACTTGTTTAGACAACCAGGAAGGCTGTTACTAGTATGCCACATGTGAAATGTCAGATTGGCTATAAAGAGGAAAAACTGCTATGATTTGTATTGAAATGCTGTGTTTCCTTGATACAGGTAGTTTAAACTGGTTATGGATACCATGGAGGCTGTCTTTCCCTCTTGATTGTTAGGCTGAACTTTAAAATTTGGCTATGGCTTTCTGCATAATGCAAACTGAGAATTGCAGACAAGAAAATAAGCAATCCTAACTCCTGAGTGGTGGTTTGTTGTTCAAAAATGCCTATCATGGTTTCGGTAGCAAGATGTCAGTGATACTGACTGGAAGTAGTGCAGAGAAAGGAGAAAGATATGATCAGTGAAACAACTGACTGATCCTCAGTCGTAATATAGGAGTGGCTGTTGGGCTGATGATGAAAACTGATTCTAGATAATGATGTGATTATGATAGGAGGCAGCTCTATCTTAGTAGTGTCTCCTTTCATTAGGTTTATCTCTATGTGGCTTTGGGGATAAAAATACAGAAAGCTATTATGAATTAATATTTTTATGTTTCTTTAAGACTTAGCTAAGAAGATTTTCCTTTCCTTCTTGACATGTTGACTATTTCAGCTTTACTTATGGTTGATTGTTCTCTTGATGAAACTAATAGAGCTCTGTCATGACTACATCTGACATGTGAAGTTTATTTTCTTGTTTGTCAGTTTGACATCACGTCTCATAAATAATCCATTCCCTTGCTGTCTTTCATGGTCTCCTATTGTCTTGCTTTGTAAATTTGAGATTACTGTGTAATTAAGATAATGTTGATTCAAAGTAGCTTAAGGTTATTTTCTGTAGTAATTAATGTTGACATCAAAGCTCTTGAAAGTAAATAACTATACAATAAGAGAGGTTAGTTTTTCTGCTTTTTTCCCTGATGCTAGTAGGTATTAAGAGGATCTATGCATATATATACACATGCTGAGAAAACAAAGATATATTTTTAGTATTTGCATTGGCTTCAGTCGTTCTAGTGGCCTTGAATGTATTATTTGAAGAAAATGTTGGTATAGATTCCTTGTCTGCAGATGTCCATATCTAAACCAAGTTAAAATGTACCTGGTTAAACACTGTATCTCAAAGGTAGAGAGCTCATATGCCTGTCCAAAACGGCCAGGTAGAAATAGGTTCACATTTAAGATTTGGTGCACATGCAGTAATTCCTGTGTCCCTGAGAATTCAAGATGCCAGGCAGCCTAGTTGGAGCTACTTTGACGATCATTTTGCCAGAGTCACAACTTTAGCATCTAAAAGGAGTGTGTATATGTGGAAAGCTGAATATAGGGTAAGCCAGCACAAAGTGAACTGCATAAGTAATATGTGTACTAATGCTAAATAGAGTTTTCCTGAAGTTACTTGTTTCTTCAGTCTAGCCAAACCTCCTTCAGTGACTGTAAACAAAAAAATAATGAAAGAAAAATCTAATGGAAACAGGTATCACAAGTACACACAAGACACAAACCCGTTTCTTAAACATTGCAGCTGTTTCCAACAAATTTTCATAGTGCTCCAATTATGAACTGAGGTTTTTTCCAGGGTGCTACAAGGCTCGTTTCCAACTGATCTGTCAGGTTTTACTGTTGCCTTGTTGTTGGCAGCAAGACAGTTGAATGTGTCTGGACTATTTTCAAAGTCTGAGAAAGGAATGTGTTGTGCATGTGCAGATCAGTTCCCAGTTGTGCAGCAGCTCCCAAACATCACAGAACCATTGGATCTTCTGTGCTTGTACAACAGAACTGTGCCTCCTCATTTCCCAATGTGGCTCATTTTTCTGAGCCAGGAGTTTGGGAAACATGGGGTGTTTTGGGTTTGGTTTTTGTTTTGTTTTGTTTTTTTACTCACTTTCCAGACACCAGGTAATTCCTATGTGCATTATATCCAAGAGCTTGATAACTTTCATTAGCCTAGCCTGTGAAGAGAGGTAGGTTCATTAATGACACCTAACTAGATTGTCTACTTTTAGTTGATAATATCACCACACTGTTACAGAAGACTGAGCTACTGAAGTAAGGGCCAGATATGGAATTCTTCAATGGTAGTAATAGGTTTTATTCCCCCTTCATTGCTAATAGTGCTTGGTTCCTCTTTATAAATGTCTGTCATTTAGGTATAGACAAGGTGGTATTAATGATACTGGTTCCAAACCTGAGACAGTGAAGAACTTGAAACGAAGCTGTTAGCTCCTAGGGTGGAGGGATGTATGGTAATGACAGATAAGCAAGGAAGATGTGTGAGATCAGCCCAAGAACAAACATATTGTCTTTGCAGTTGTGAATGTGGAAGAAAAAGGGAAAAGGCCTATCCTGGAAAAGAGATGGAAAAATTTAGCCTATTTAGAATAATATGAAAAAAGTAGTAAAATGCTTTTGATTGTTTAGTACTGGGCATTTTACAGAAATGCTGTCTTATCTAAGCTTTCCAGAGCATGTTTTCCTTTGTATTCTGCTGAAGGAATTTCTTTTTCCAGGCATAGTTCAAAATTTCCTACAAAGAGAAGAGAAGGAAGAAGTGGAAAAGTGAGAATGCCCAAAGTAGATTTGAAAGTGTAATTTGGAGTAAACATCTTCCTAAGTCAAAGCCCTGAAGACGATCCAACAAGAGAGAAATCCATAGGATATCATGCTTCATTAGTTTCAGTTTTCCCTGATCTTATTAGAAACAGAGGAGCAGAAAACACACAATAAAGTTGTGCAAATCTGAGAAACTTGGGTACTGCTGACGTATCAGCTGGCAGTGCTGGACTGGGTCCCCAGTATAAAATGTCTGGCTGTTTCCCACAACTGCTTAGCAGTAATGGTCTGTTTTCTTGCTGGCTCAGAGTGTTAGTGTACTGGATCACATGACAGAGGCCATGGTGTGACATACAGGCTCATATTCCAGGTGTCATATCAGAGGCATGTCTGTAAGTGTATGAGGTCATCTCCTACGTGCACTGTTCTGGCACTGGAAGAATCTCTTCCAGTGGGAATCTGGTGAGTATGAACTTCCATTAAGAAATTACAGTATTTCATTTTATCTTTTTTTTCTATTTTTTTTTTAGCTCCAGCTCACTGTTTTTAATATGAAGTAGCTTTCTACAGGAAGTAGACAACTTATAATACAAATGTATTTGCCAATTTAGTGCAAAGAAAGACATTTATAAAAATATTTGACTAATAGCCAAAGCCAAATTTTGTTTTGGAAAATGTATTTTTGAAGAAAGCCTTTGCTGTAATTTAAATCCTTCCAAAAAAAATAAGAAAATGTTTCCAATAAATATTCAAATATTGTTCTATCTGTAGTGATGCTAAGTCTCAATTTCAGAAAGACAGAATAAAATAGTCATGCAGAAACCCCTTCACCCATTACATTAGATAATCCTTAATGTGAAGGTAATATTCTTTCTGTTGAGCAGTACTAGAAGTAGTTGAAAACAAGGCTAACATATTGTTTGAGGGTAAACCAGGGTCTTCAATTTTCCTAACACTTTCCTCTAAATGGTATCGCTTAAAAAAGATTTTTAAATTCTTAATGACTGACCCGTGCAGACCAGAGAATCTTCTGTGGTGACAGCATCTCCAGTCAATGGCTGCATGCTTTCCATATCACAGTTCTTGCCACATGGGTATGCATCATCATTTGCTCCTCGCTCACCCAATTTATTCTCAACTGCTTTGTGTGATACAACACTCTGCTGTTCAGGATCTTCCATCTTCTCTTTTATGTTTTTCTTTCTTGGCCAGAAGACCTTCAAGTGTTTATGGATGTTCACCATTAATAAGGATATTATGCAAGGTCACTTGCAAAGTCGCTCTTAAGATCCACATGTAGTGGCCCTATGAATCTCCAGATCTGTATTTCAGAGCTGGAATTCCATCTGGCTAAGTGTAAACAGGCACAAACTAGGTATCTACACCCAAGCTAACCATCTTGACTTCTTTTATGGTCATTGACACTTCTTGAGTACAGTTTGTGTCTGCCTTAAAGTGGATGTATGAAATAAACCAGGTAAATGGAGCTAATAGCAACTGATTTAGATATAGAAATATAAAACTACCTCAGATGAATTCTGGGTGTTTGAACTTTTCAGGTGAAGGACACTTTACTACTTATTGCAGCATCTGCTACTGTTCTACGACTCTAAATCAGAGGTCTCTGCTGAATTGTGTGTAGTAACTTTCTTAGTGCTTATGAATGTCAAGTTCCTGTGTAGAAGTGCAATTGCACTCCTTAATCTTTGACTTCTCTTAAGAACTGCAGCATTGAATCTCACAAGTGGGTCAAAGCCTGCTTTCTAGGAGATTGGGCAGATGTCCTAGATCTTTCGCATTATTTATCAGGTTGTCCTGAGACTTCCTAGCCCCTGGTGTTAAGGCTCTTGAGGCCTTTGAGTACAGCTCTTAACATAGGTGCCACTGATTTACATAATTAGGGCTGAGTGTAAATTCTAGAGTGTGGTCCTCAGTTTCCTTATCACTAATGAAGATTGATACAGTTTTCTTCTAATTACAGCATTTCTCTGTATTTCACATATTAAAATTCAAGACTGTACTTCATATCCTTTACATAATGAACAGCTTCTCTCTTTTGTTTTGGAAGGATCAGATCCTTCAGACATTTTCCTAGGCTGTTCCATGTCAAAAGCCAATAAATCCAGAGGAATAATTATTTCCAAACAAGAAATACATGGGATGCGTGGTAGGAAGTTTCAAAGCCTGATGTGAGACCTGCAAGAGAAAGCTTCCTTTTGCCATCTATGCTCAAAGTGCATTAATGACTCTATTGAAAAATATTTCTGTGCTTTACGTGTGTCAGGCAACTCTGGATTTGTTCCTGCACCAAATGCTAGCACATCCCTGAAGTGTCCATTGCTGACAAAGGAATTGTTTAAGCACTCATATCATCACCTCCAGGCAGTTCTGGAGGTGTAGCTCCATTTTGGACTCACTGTGTGGCAGTCTCAATGGACAGTATTGCAAACTCAGAAAATCACTTGCTTAAATGAAAGTTAGTTCTTCAGTAGCTGTAGTCCACTTTCCACTTCTCTCCAGAACCCTTTTGGTGTAGGGCTTCACTGGGAGCTTTGCTTCCCTGGGAATTAAGAGGAGGATCAAGTGACATGGGATGTGCTGAGCTCACTGTAGCCTTAATGCTGAATATCAGCTTGGAGGGGGGGAATATAATCAATTGCAAGGCTAAATGACTCGTAGTTTTGGTTAATGACAGGTATGCACAACCACTGGCTCATGTAGTCATTATGTAGTCAGGTAGGCTCCACAGCGTGAAGAATTTAGGATTGTATGACTTATCCTTTTTAGCAGAACTTGAAATAATTTTCTTTTACTTGGTTCAAAGCAAGATGATGATTTTAATTTACCAAGGGAAGAACTTTCCAGTTTAGATAGCTCCTCATTTAGACAGAAAGGGTGTGTGTCATCCGTATATCCTATGTGAAGGTTTTGGGCACCTTACAGCATCCCAGTTGACTCTGTATGTGTAGAATAGCCACTTAACTTGAGTGCCTCTGTCTAAACTGTTTGGAAGATAAATGGTTTTGGACTCAACCATAAGCTTTGACAACACTCAAAAAAGAGTAGATGCACACCATATAGGTTAAATTCAAATTATTTAGTGCCTTCTGAAAGGTACTTATTTTCTGTATTTGTGTGGGAAATCTGTTCTAAGAAGCAGAAACCATATCATCAAACATTAAAATATAAGGCGAATGGAAACTGACTGGAGTTCTTTGAAATACTGTCATTCAAGGTTCCCATTGCTACAGGAAGTTCCTGTAGCTGTGGGTTCCTGGGTGGAGACGAAGAAAATGTTTTCCTTTCCCTATTTGGTTTCAGCTAAAGAAAATGAGCAAAACATACTAAACATCAGTAAGCCCACAAAGGTTTCAGCTTACCACTGTTTATACAGAAAGCCTGGGTCACTGATACCCTTTTTCTCCCAACCTGCTTTCTCTATGCAAGCTTTCCAGATACACATAATGCTCCCTGACATTAATAAGAGCAGACCTCACATATGTTCTTTCTTGTATCCAGCTGCCCTCTGAACTCATGAGGCATCTGAATGCTGTTATAAAGACATTAGCTAAAACTGTGTCTTGCTTAGTAATATATTAGTTCTTTTTTTCATGAAAGATGGCTTTGATATTACAGCTTATATAATTGATCAACAAGGTGATATTTTTTCCCAAGTAATTTCCGCTTCACACGCTAAATGCACTTATTCTCAATTATAAAGCATCTGCTGTTGTGGAAGAGAAATATCTAAGAAACGAGCAGGTGTATACTCTGGTAGTCAGAAATAAGAGTGTCTTCATATGGAAAGATTATTTTTTCTTGTAGGGAAACAAAGAACTATGTGTCTTACATGTATTACTTTTAATTTTACAAGATTTCAGTAAATCACCCACTCAAGATTTTAATCTTTATAGAATTTGCACTAAAAAAAAATATGTACAATGATTTTAACATCGTTCATTATACCTCAAAGTAGTGTGGGTGCACTGAGCAATACATGTCTTGCAGAGAAATGTAATGCACTACAGGGCTTCCAGCCAGTTGTCCTGGGTATATTTGTATACGTGAAAATATTTTATTAATAATAATTTAATTGCATTTTATCAACTTTTATAGTATTTCGACCTGCCATTTAGGTGATAGTGCAGTGGTAAGGACATAACCTAGATGATGGACAAGCTTTGTAATTTTTATGTCAATTTAAACCTATAGCTACATGTTTTAATGGAAAAAAATACAGATGTGAACAAAACAGTCTATGGATGGAGGTCTTGCTTATTTTCTTAATATTTTAATTTTAGAATGATTTATTGTAAGACACAACTAAATTATAAATAAAGTCAGCTTTCTATACCTTGACTGAAAAGGAGAGGGGAAAATAGTAGAGGAAGAAGGCTCAACTTTGCATGTGTTCCTCTGGGCAGATTTAGGTTCTGGGCTTGCTGTTTGTTAAAGAGTAACTGCTGCTGTAAAATAACTGGATCTTTTTAAAATAGAAGTAGTTTCTATGTGCTAATGCATTGGTTATGTTGATCTAACTGTGTCTAATCTTGGACACACATAGTATATAGATACACTATATGTTATTAACACATGTATGAGAGGACTCATGGGCACCTTGTTAGTAAGCAAAAGACACCAGCAGATGAGCCTGGCACCTGTGTTTAAAGTCCTGAACACAGAAGCTGGTCTGGAGATACTTTTAGTCTCCATTACCATTAGTAAGGAAAAGAGTGAAAAAAGTATATAATAACCTGTTCAAATGACATATTGAATTATTTGCAATTTCTATTTGTATAAACTCAGTCCACTAGAGTTGCCTTCCCTGAGAGCTTGAATGGTTCCAAGTCCTTCCTGTGATAATTTTGGTATTTGCTTAGATGTGTAAGCAAATAATTGAGTCTCTGTCAAAATAGTAACTTCGTGTAGTAGGATCCTCCTGATGTAAAGATGATGACCATCTGAATGAGTCACTGCGACCTCCTTTATGAGCAGTGGAGGAGAAATAAGATATCTGGGGTATGAGGAAGTTATGATTTATCTCACCTGGAAGTACTCATCTACAACAGGTCAAATGAACAACACCTTAAGTTCTGTTTCCCTTCACTGACTGTAAAAGAAACAGGGGCTGATTAATGCAGGAGTATAGATCCATGCAGTAAATATCTAAAGTCCAGGTGAAAGAATTAGAGGTCTCTAGATTCAATTCTTCGAGAGCTGGCTGTAAAATTTCTGTAAAAGGGTGTAAAAAGGCTTATCTTAATAGATTCCACCACCACCATGCCCCTGAAAGCAGAGAGCAATTGGGAGTTCTATAATAGGAAAATAACCGATGTGTTTTATTTTTATTGTATAGTATGATTTTTTTTAATTTCAAGTTATTATTTCTCACTCCCAGTAACAAAAAATGTGATATCACATACTATTATATGCATAAATGTATGTAGATTGCTATTCTAGATAGCTCTATTAAAAAAAAAAATTATATCCAGAATTTCTTTCTCTAATTGAAAGTCAGCGTGTATGTTTCAAATGTGAGTGTGCATATGCCAGACTGTTAAGATCCCAACACTGCCCAGTATTTGCTTATATAAGCACTTACAGGATGAATTTTTATATGTACAGCACATCTGTAATGTAAAGTACAGTTACTGTAAAGCTAATTTGATTTCTGTCTTTTGAGTGTATGCCTATGTGCACATGTTGATGGGACCAGCTTTTTGTGACTAAGTATGTACCTATTTGCAGAGGGAACGTGTATATTGTCAGTAAACTCAGGGGCCTCAACTTTTCAGTAACTGATTTTCCTGTTTTTAAGAAGTTATTTTCTATGTAGACACACAAGTGAAAGTTCAGAAGAATCCTCTTGAGAAGCTTATACAAAAATGTATCATTTGTATGAGGAAATACATGCATAGGAGACTTGGCAAAGCCATGATGTGTTGCATAAAGTACAGGTAAAGTGTTTTGTTCACCGTGGAACAGCGAGGACATAGTAACTGTAGTCCTTGATGCTGTTCTGGTGGCTTCTTTTGATTATGTGATCATTGAGATTCTTGTTGAGAATTTGTGAAATAAAGGCTAGATCTCCATGAGCTCCCTGATGATTCACTCAGTTCCCCTGAAGCAATGTCTTTTGTAAGAGGTAAGACAGCACTGGAAATTCCATGGCAGAAGTACCTTTTGCAAAATATTACTAGCTTTCAGAAGAGTATTTCTTTTCCCTTTAACAGCATAGCCACATTTTTTATCTGTAATGTAGTCAAGATGTTAATGGTCATGAGAAAGTAGTTTTGGTGAGAATTTCCCATTTAAAAATGTACCTTCCTTTCAGAAATTAACAAACCCAGTTAATATATTTACAGCAAGCTTATGTGTTACTTAGAAAATCTGAATGAATTAAAACCTCAAAATAATTTTATCCGGTCCCTTTACCACTGTTTTTATGAAATCAAAGGATATTTAATACTCCATAATGTTTCTGCACAATGTAAGGCACTAAGTTCAAAACGTGGTTTTGAAAATGAAACTTTTATATTCTGTACATTTTCTTCCTCAAAATGGAAAAGAGGCTTGATTTTTTTTTTTTTCAGATAGCATATGTAAGTATATATATTAGAAGAAAACAAGTGAAAGAAGATTAATGAAATCTTGTATTTCTCACCGTACATAACATCCCTCTGAGGAGATTATATTTTACTTTTCTAAAGCATGTATTAGCTTTTTGTAGCTTTGTTCTGTGGGGATACATCTTCTCATCCTCTCTATAAACTTTTGTCTAGAAGCGCTGAGACTGTGATATTAGTTATATTTCAGGAACTTACTGATGTAGGTTCAGAGGAGTAGGTTGAGCAATGTCAAAGCAAGATCTGAAGTAATGAAATAGAAAAATGTTATCTGTGGTCTGTACTAAAAAGAGCAGGAATACTTTGATCAAAAAGTCAACGTTTTTTCCTGCAATATAGTTATATCTAAATTTTATGTGGGATGTAAATATATTTCATGTAACATAGTAACAATGGTGAGGAAAAAAAAAGAGAAATGTAATAATGCAATATGTGTTGGCATAATTTGCAAATTAAAGTACCTGCATAACAGAAAATAATTATTAAAATACATGAGTCAATCTCCAGTTCTGTGGACAACAGCATTGATTTGGACCTTTCCTTTAAAACTGGTTTTTAAACATTTCTTCCTACCATGTGTCTGCCATACAGGTTAAATTCTGATTTTATTGTGTATATATCTATGCACTTCATCAAATCCCTACACATTCATTTGCAGTTATGAGGAACCTGTACTTACTAGAACCTTTACTTACTAGAACCTGTACTTACTAGAATTCTTCCTGTTATTTAACCAATAGACAGTTCTCTGGGAATTTCAAGCAAAGTTAATACACATTTAATCTAAAATAGTTTATGTATTTGTTTTGCTTATCAATTGATCATATTTAACAGCTCATTTCACCTTCCTTAAAATATCATCTACTGTACAGCTGAACACACAGTGCCATTGTTTTAAGTATTTTATTGAAGTGATTCGAATGAATGCTGGCTTGTGATAGAAAAGAATGAAATACATTCCTTAAGACAAAACTGTTTAGATTACAATGAAAACTCATTCTATATTCAGAAGCTTTCTTTTCTGAAATTTTGTTAGGAAAACAACACAATTTGCCTTTTTGTTTAGTTTTCTGGAAGTACTTCTATAGGAACCACTAAAAACTCTGAAGCTGTCATGCTTTACACTGTACGTAATTTTAAGCACCTATAGACACACAGAAACGTACCTCCTTCTTTCATATTCCATGTACTCTAGTGCTGGAGCCTTAACTTTTTCTTGGAAGCACTTTGCAAAACGTGCTAGCAGAGGCTGTGAATCAGATAGGATAATCAGAAGTCTTTACAATGATACTGTATCTTTTGTCTGTCCTTTCTTTCACCTTTCCTGTACTGCACTATCTTGTCTGTCTGATTCTCGCAGGAGACATGGATTACAACTGGTTGGACCATACGTCTTGGCATAGCAGTGAGGCATCCCCAATGTCTTTGGTGAGACATGTGGAGCCTTACCATTTAGTTTCTTTTATCATTTCACATTTTCCTTTGTTTTATTTACACCTTTGCATGTTTTCTTTTTTGTATCCTTTTTTTATCCCACACCTATAGGGAACAGTCAAAGGGGAAAAAGAAAAACTAGTGAGCAGGCAGTTTTGTTGGATTCTAACACCTTATCCGAGAGGCAAAAGAGAATGGTGTGCTTTCGTGGCCACTCTTTGGAAGAGGACTTGGAATGGTCTGAGCCTCAGATAAAAGACTCTGGGGTAGACACGTGTAGTAGCACAACTCTAAACGAGGAACATAGCCATAGCGAGAAGGTACTGAGATTATGGAGTCTGCATTTTAACCTGCTCATTTGGTCTTTGTTTGCTCTCTGTCACTCATTAAAATAATGCATAAAATAAAAGATAGGGTGTTTCTAGAGACAATGTAGCATTTCTTAAGGTGCAGAAAAGAAAAACAAATGAAAAGTCTCTGCATGCTTGCAGCTTTTACTGTTTGGCAGCCTAAGAAAAAAATTGAGAGGCATAAAGGAATGTTGTTCACACGGTTGCATAACAGCATATCATGGTATTACCTTGAAGTATAAAGTAATTAACAATGAGGATTCTACTGATTGGCTTATTTGATTTACTACATTCAAACTCCTGGGGCTGAAATTAAATTAATAGTTTAAACCCCAGGTGAAAAAGGGAGAAAATTGTGTCTCTCTGCACAGAAAAGTTGTTTTTCTTTTTTCCCTTTCACTGTCATGGTTGTTCTTTTGTTTTGTTGCCATGCCATTTTTGTGCAGCATTGTGCAGAATTAAAGGCTTTGCCATCTGCTTTGGTATTTTTTATTTTTGCTTTCTGTTTGATAGAGATTATGATAAATCTTTTTAGAGTTATTAGTTGTAATGGGAGCAGATTTGTCTGTGCCTGCTAATTTTGCTTGAAATAGAGCATGAAATTGTATTTTTCTGTGAAAAAAGTGCTATGATTACACAAAATAAAATGTTTAAATGTTCCCAATTACTCTAATATACAAATAAAACTGTGCCCAGGTATAGTAATGGAATATAAAGTTCACCGTAACTATGCTTCACACGTGAAGCAGTTGTTCTGACAAAATGCCCTGATACATTTAAATAGAGTAATGACTATAGCTTTTAATGCAGTCTATAATTCTTAATATACCATTACTGAGAGAAAGTAAAACACGGAAAAAAAGGCTTGCCAGTCTTAGAGAAAACTGAGATGTTTGGGCTAATGGACAAAGAAGAAATGTCTTACATCAAGTTTCTGTTTTGAGTTAAACCACCTATCGGTCTTAATCAAGACACAGAGATTATTCTAGAGATTTGCAAATTTAATTTAGTAAAATAATGTTATTAAATAGAAGACATATTGCAATGGACTATATATCCAAATAAATATTTTCCAACACAGTCTTCTGTCACTCTGTTATATAAAAGAAAAGTGTAATCATAAGGCTTTAATAACATTTTAAAGATATATCACAAAATTAAAAGTAATGCTGGAATATTTTACTTGAAAATCCTATTCACTGTGTTTTCCATTAACACCATATGATAGCATCCTGTAACTTGGCAACCATCCAAAGATGGAGACCGACTCATTGGTCGGATTTTGTTAAATAAGCGACTAAAAGATGGAAGCGTGCCTAGAGACTCAGGAGCAATGCTTGGATTGAAGGTTGGTAATTAATAATTTTAGAACTAACAGCTCTCTTGGTTAAACTAGCTACCTTTATAATGAAAGTAGTCTCATTATATAATGTATGCATACCAATACCTGCAATGTTTTATTCTCAAAATTACCATAGACATTTTCTATTCAATTACCAAGAGTAATAAACTGTTATTTTCAGTTCTAGCAGTACTAGTAGAAAGTAAAAATTAATTATACAAACTAAAAGATGCAACATCCTCATTGTGTGAAATCATTAAGAAGTTTGATGAGTTCTCTATTCTCTGTTTAGCATAAAACTGACTTCACTTTGGCTACACAGATTATTTTAAAATTCTTTTAAATTCTTTTTTATTTTTTAAATTTTTTTATTTAATGGACAAATGATTGTATGTTGAAGTCAGTGGAGAAACCAGTTGAGCATCACTTCTGGTATGTGCATATTGTCTTAATGTCAGAAATTGCAAGGCAAGAAACTAACAGTGCCACTATGAACTACTTTTTGTTTAAACTTCCATGTTTAAGATCTTCTATTATAAAGATGAACTCTTCATTGAGATTCATGAATAGTTTAAATTCAAGAGTGACTACTTTTTAATCTCAATAGACATCTGAAAAGAGTGTTTTTCAGCAGTTACCCCTGATGTGGATTTTCAAATGTTTACATTACTGAAAGTAACCTAAACTGGATTTAGTATTGTGAATGTTAAATCTCAGTATGGACACTGTTAAAGATTATGCAGGTATAATGGATCCCGATGTATGGCTCTTCTGATTCCAAGATAAATATTAAGGTCAAACCTGTTGAAGTTTCCTGTGGAGAAATCTTCAGTATGACAAGTATTTTCATCTGATTTGCCCAGCCAAAATTAATTTAATTAATTGAGACATTTGATGCATAGTGTGAACATCATGAGTCCTCATATGTTAGTATATGTTTTTAGTTAAAAAGTATTAAGTAAGCAGTCTAATGACCAATATGTTACCTTTTTTTGATCAAATGTATAATACATTGTAATACTATACAACGATTTACTAAACCTTAAAAGCTATAGTATTCTGGCTTTGCATTCTGTTTAAATTATACAAGTAGCCAGAATAGGTACAAACATAACCTGTCATAGCCAGAAGTATGTAGTGGTTATCCCAAATGTGTCTGTCTTACCTGAGCTACCTGAAATCCAAAGAAATGATTTCATTCTTCATTCTGTTGCCAGAACATTTAAGTTATTTGATTTTAATTCTAAGAAAATATTTCCTCTTTGAAACAGGTAGTAGGAGGAAAGATGACTGAATCAGGTCGACTCTGCGCATTTATCACCAAAGTTAAAAAAGGAAGCTTAGCTGACACAGTGGGGCATCTTAGACCAGGTATGTAAATACATTCATATAGATTTATACTACCAAGTTGCTTTTCTGACAGTGATAATAAGCAAGTGAGTTTAATTAGATGCAGAACTCAACCTGACATTCAGTTGCTCGATTATTGACATTACTGTTTTCGTAAAGTACATAAATTTTCTTGTTAAATACCATCTTTTAACATTTCTATTCATGTTTTTATACTCCAAATAATACTCCACTGATACCCTGCCCAGTCATTTTGGGGTGTATATTTTGTTTAAAGCAAACCAAGCTATTACAGATGTGTGAACAGAACCAGCTTGACTAAGAAACTGCTTCTCTCACAGCATGCAAACCATGGATTGCTAGATTGGAGAAGGTGCACGAAATATTAACATCAGAACGATCTTAACCTGAAATGCTAAACTTGTAGGGTTAAATGGATCTTCAAAACAGTAAGTTGATGAGATATGCTGTTTTAAAGATCTGCATTTTCTACAGAGCATGTTGGGATTTCTGTAAGCTACAGCTGCCAAAGTAAGAACTACATCTGATTCAGCAGGGGTCCTACTGGTAGTACCAGTGTTTCATTGAACTTTACATAGTTGAAGCTGAGCTGCAGGAAACCTTTAATACTTGGGACTTTGCTGCATGAAGGACTCCAGACTGTCAGTAAACTGACAGTAAAATGGCTTAAATTGCCATTTTAAATACAGTCCACAGCACACTTCTAAACAGAATGTTGTTACTGAAATTATAGGTGATGAAGTATTAGAATGGAATGGAAGGCTATTACAAGGAGCCACCTTTGAGGAAGTGTATAACATCATTTTAGAATCCAAACCTGAGCCACAAGTGGAGCTTGTCGTTTCAAGACCAATAGGGTAAGTAATTTTGTAAATTTATGCTGTAAATATGATTACATTTTTGCTAAATTTCACTTTTAAGGTAGAGCATATAAAACAGATTCATAAACATTGTAAACAGTAAAACTGTATGAAAAATTCTGTAAACCAAAAGCATAGCTAGAATGATAGATCACACCAGTAAGTAAAAAGATCTGGGGTTAAAACCTGCATGCTCTTGAGAGTTCCAGGCATTATCTGCTAATACAGTCAAAAATAGGTTCCCTTCTGTGCTTTTTTAGTTGGTGATCCAGCCTACACTGTCTGTGAAACCGTGGTTATACTCTTTATTGTTGCAACTTGTGACTCTTGATTTGTATTGCTTCGTTCCTATTTTTATATAATATATAAAATTATATATTTATTCTATGAGCTGATGATGAACTTTATTTATTGAGAGTCTTCAGTGAAGAATTTAGCACAAAGTAGAATATGCTAATGACATAATCAGTATGCTTTGGAAAGTGTTGAATCCACATTCTCATCTTCACACCTATGAAATTATTAAATTATTGTTTGTTATCTGATATAGAAAATATCTGAATCAATAGCTAGCACTGCGTGGGACTTTTCTTTGCTGTTTTACATTGGCAAGTTTTCTTAACTTTCAGACCTGTCTCTCAATGATTAAACTTAAATTTTTCATGCATAGTGATAGTTGCTTTGTTATATTAGACTGAATACTTCCCCTTCATCTGTTCTTTTTCTTCCAAGTTCCTACAGCTTACAGTCACAACCGTCCTTTTTTCACTTTTCCATTGGAAATCCCATCCAGGGCTGTGAGGAGAGGGATACTTATCACTGAATTGGAAGATGCTTGCAGTTGTTAAGAATTTTCTCTTTTTCCTCTGCAGAATTTATTATGATGTATGTGAAGGAACTGGACAGGGTGCTAGGTAATGTCATCTAGGCTCCTTTTTCCACATGAGGTTGGACCAGATGGTCCTTTAAGATCCTTTCCAACCTGAACTGTTCTATGATTTTATGATTATATATTAACAAATATATGTATCCCTATATTTTGTATAAGATGCACATGATTACCTTTATACAAGAAAGCATGGGTAACATAAAAAATTAAGAAGTATTAAAAAAAACAAACCTAGAACCATATAATCCGAGGATGGAATTTCAGTGAGGATAATTTGTTACCACTTCATCTATAATATGAACTTAATGTGTTTAACTCATCAGGAACTTAAGGTGTAAGAGATTAATTTGGCTCGACAATTTTAAATGAATTGATAATAACAAAAACTGCTTTACTTTGTCAGTGAGATGAGAGGTTATCTCTTGCACACATACTGAATTGCAACTCCTTTAGGGTAAAGGTTGTATCCTCTGTCTTAGCCTTAAAAACCTTTGCATGACGTGAGAGTTGTAGATCTAATAGTAATGCTAAGGGACAGACTACCTTACTAAAAGAACATAGTCTCAGAAAAAAAAAGGTATCACATTCATTTCATAGTGGTGTAAGATATTCCATACTTTCTCTCAAGCAGAGTTTATAGCAAAAGTTTCAAGGAACTGCTCATATCTTGAAATTACTATTATTTTTTTTTCCTCTTTCTGCATTCTCTTTATTGTGTGAAACCTCCTGTACTCTTTCTTGTGCTTTCATCTTACTGTCTGCTGTTTATCTTCCTTATCATCATGTCTTCTGTTACGTTACCATGTGCTCCACTTGCTCCACTTGCTGTCACTAGAGCAGCTCATCTGTAACTCCTTATAGAAAGTGATGTGGGCTCTCAAGGTGCCTTCTTCAGCAGGCTACTGCTTGCTACATAGTCTGAAGGACTGAGCCAGATCAGGGCTACAGAAATTGCTCTGTATACTTGATTCCTAATGTCTTTTTGCAGTAGTCATAAAAGGGGGCTTTCACCTCCAAAACTCCAGTTACTGATCTAAATGGGTTTAACACTGAAGGTTCAGTGATGAATACTTTCTTCAAGTTAGTAAGGTTTTAGATTCTGGTTAGATGTATGTAACTCTGCATTTTGATATATATAGTATAACTTCAGAAATGTTGGTTTGTTTTTTTTTTTTCCCCATGAGATTTGAGCTGATGACATGGAATAATGGAAATTTCATATTATCTTCTCAGTTATAAGATTTCAGGTCATAAGCAAATGGACTATAGAAATTAATATCTTATGCTTGCCCAAGGAAACATAACACCATAGGTCTGTGTTCTGCTTTAGGGAATAAAGTTTCAATTTAGTTAAAGTAGTTAAAAGTTCACATCTACCAGATGTCAGAAGTGATAATTATTTCAATTAGATTAATTGTTCTCCACTTGAAGGATTTCACTCTTGCATTGAGGGATCCTATTACTTCTAAAGAGACTCTCTTGATGACCTCATGGCAATGCACTAACTCATGCCAGAAATCTTCAGTTACTGGCAATTACCTTAGCTGAGGATGAGAACGTGTCGTCACATCCTGATATTCTGAATACAAAAAGCAGATTCCAGTAAACGTGATTGGTAGTTCTTCACGTTATTACGGGCTCACTGCTCTGAAAACTGAAAATGACAAGCTAAGCCGATAAAGGAAGACAGAATGGAAAGTTCCTTTAAATAAAAATTATTAAACCATTTTGGCAAGCACTTCATCCCTTTTCTATCTTAAAACAAAAATTGATGGCGAGTTGCTATTCTGTGTGAGCTGTCTGACTCTTATACACAAGAACTTGCCCATTTTCTGCTCTCTGATTCATGTGTGTTATAGTTGCTGTTACTCCCGTTTTGAATTTGGAAGGAATGATGGATGCACTGTGTTTTATTAATCATTCTGTACAATCTGCCTGAAGTGGAACATATCTTAACGTGTAAAGAGATCGATAAACTACTTCCACTTCTGCATCGGTTTATCCTGGTGACAGTTCCTTGTGAGAAAAACCATTCACACTACCATGAAATACTGGGATCTGTATGCTTTAGGAACATAAATGGTAGTGTTCAAAGCTTTCAAGTTTATTTCTTCAGCTGTCTAAAGAAAACTCCTGTTCCATCTGTTCACAATTCCATGTTTTCAGGGTTATCTTCTCAAACTCATGTGATAGGAATACATTTTTGATATTACTAATTAGGCTTATGAGTCTATTTGTGAGTAAAGTAATATGTGAGTATGTGGTCCCTTTCTAAACTCCTATGTATATCAAATATGCAAAATTAAACATTTACTTCTTCAATATCCCTTGTAAGTTCCTGACAAGTTTTCCTTACTAGTAACAGAGATAGTGATTTTTCCTTGTTTACAGTGGGCACTTAGAGCAATTGTGTGCCATCTGTTTCATTTGAATTATTGGGTACTGTGCATCAGTTCTCTTGGAAGGATTGCTCAGTCTGCTTAGTATAGCTGTCGTTCTAGTGAGTCTTGAAAAATGTTTTCTGGTGGGTGCTCCTGTTTCCGTCACAGGGAGGGCAGAGGTTGTTTCCACAAGTCTCTCTCTTGCTCGGCCTCCCTTATGCTCCTTAGGCTTTCTACTTCCTCTCGCAGCTCTGCCACCAGGCTGAGCACATCATCCACCTGAGTGGTTGATCTGCAGTTCCTCCTTCTCCCCCCTCCTTCTTCTCTGACCTGGGTGACTGCAGGGATATTTCTCTCATGGGTTTTTCCCTCACTTTTCTCTCGCAGCTGCTGCGCAGGTTTTTTTACCCTTTTAAAATATGTTAGCACAAAGGCACCACCACCTCAGCTGCCAGGCTCTACTACTGCCCTGCAGTAGGTCCGATGGACTTGGCTGGAACCTGGCACGGGGCAGCCATGGCCTCTCCTCACAGCCCCCACTGCCAGCACCTGAGCACTGACACCCCGATGCAAGCTTGAAGAAATCAACTGCCCTGAAACACACATCGTGATTTTAAATACTGTTTTTTCTGTGACTCAGAGCTGAAGCTCTTCATCTTCCTTGGTTTTGCCTCCGCACTTATATATTAGCATATTGATAGCTTTTATTAGCATACAGTAATGTTTGTTCCTCACAGGAAGAATATGTTCCTTTGGGGGGGTGGAGGTGGGCGTAATGAAGTACTTAGTCATTGCAGCTGAGTACTTTAAAAGTACATGGCTTTACATACAACTTAATACAGGTGTTGCAACATCTGCATATGTAAGTCCGCAGTTTTGCCAAACGAAATGGCACATTTTAGTTGGTCATGGAAAAGGTAAGGTTGTCCAAATTTGGGGTTCAAGGACAGTAAGGGACATACTGGGATAACCATCACTGGCAGTCTAGTATGTTCGAGTGAGGGTCTGATAAATTTAATTAATGTATAATGTCATAATAAAGTCTACTTACAGCTTTAGTCCACTGTTAACTCTGAGATTGTTTATTTATTGATTTATTTACTGAATTATTTTATTTGTGACTGTGCAACCTCTCTCTTTCAGCCACCAAACCACTTACTCTGTAGACTTTAATTTGCCACTGAAATTATTTATACTAAATAAAAGATAAATCTTCCCCCTGGCTGAAGACAGCCAGCAGATCATACACCTTTCCTGAGGCATTCCATGGTGGCTTGAGAACTATTATAGTGTAACTGAAATTTGAATATGCTTGTTAGATAAAGGATCAGCATGTCTTAATTTTCCTGATTTCAGGGACATTCCCAGAATACCTGACAGCACACATGCACAGCTGGAGTCCAGTAAGTTTCAATTGTGGGGTAGGAAAATCTTCTGTTTTATATAAGCACAAATATGTCAGCTACAGTCAGTATATCTCTCGTCTCTTTGTCCGTATTTGTCTCAATATGTCATCTTACTGTATTATCTATCTATCTTTGTTTAATAATAAACTATCAAAAGTCAGGATATTTTTATTTAGGCTTGACATTTTATTATAAGCTTAGGCTACTTTTGATTGAAAAGAAAAGCATAGTTCTGAATGATATAGAAGAACATTAATAGTAAATTTTAATTTCCTGTTTGTTGCATTTCAGTTGAACTTTATAAGCTAAAAATGGGGATGAAATGTTCTTTATTTACAACCTGTGAGATAGCTACTTTGAAATCAGAATACTTATACTGTATTAAAACCATTCAGCACTCCTTAAGTCCGCTGAAGCAGTATTTCATGTGGGAAAAAATAACTTGTTCTTTGGTTTAGGTCTGATGAGATGGGTTAAAGCCTGGAGTTATTTTTTATCATTGTCTTAGAGCTCTTCCATAGTAGAAACCATTAATAAATGCAGTGGCATAAATTTGATTATAATAATATAAAAAACTTCAATAACTTTTTACTGGTCAGTGAAGTATTAAAATAAAGTCCATTTTACGTTTTGTGAGATGTGGAATATCTTTTGTATTTACAAAAATGTTTTACTTTTACTCTATTTTATATGTGAAAACTTGTCTTCTGGCAGTTGCAGACCCTGTAGATTTGAAATAAAATGCACAAAATCATTACCCAGATCTTAATGTTTTTATAAAAATCTAATTAAAAATCAGTATGATTATACAAGAGAATCAGTCAGAAGACTGAATTCCTTTGACCACAGTAAAGTATTTACTTTATTTACTATTTAGGAATTTTGAGCCTTCAATTTACTGACGTAATTACAATCAGAAAAATCTGAATAAACTTTTTCTCATTTTATAAATAAAAGCTTTTGGTTCCCTCTGAGCACCAAAAGATTGAGTATCATTACTTGGTAATATTAAATAGATAAAAAAGTGCTTTTTATGACAGTTTTATAGTATGCTTGATTATATTTCTACTATTATTTAAAATCATTATGAAAAATGCATAAGTGCTCCTATTTATAAAATATTTTTATCTATGATTACAGGTTCTAGTTCATTTGAATCTCAAAAAATGGACCGGCCTTCTATTTCAGTGACTTCTCCTATGAGTCCTGGCATGTTAAGGGATGTTCCACAGTTCTTGTCTGGACAACTTTCAGTATGTAAACATTTCATTGATACTAATGTCATGCTTTCTGCAGCATATATAACTCACTGCGGAGTGCAAGCTACTCTTAACATAAATTTCTTGTTAAGCTAGCTAATTTTTTTGGTTAATGCTTTATATCTCAGTGCAGACAGGGCCACAGTTTCATAAGGCCATTTGATTTTTATTAGCATTTTGAAGTTTTATATATGTTGATTATATAAATACTTGTCTTTTAAACTAGACTGGTAGAGTTGAATTTTCAGAAAGGTCTAGTCTTGGCCTCCAGTCGTGTTCATGCTGTTGAGGTGTATACACTTAGATATACAGTTGGTTGATTTCTTAACTTCTGTGCTTGGACATTAATATTGCTTATTTCTTATGCACTACCTTTCATATATACCTTTCCCAGATATCTCTGATTGTTTACTTATGTTGTATTCCTTATACCAGTGTTATTTTGGTTTTCACTCTCACGGAGAAGGAAGTTCATGACATGTATTTTTCTTTAAAAGGTTTTGGTTTGGGTTTTTCTTTTTGTACTAAACTGAAGAACTTGGGTTTTGTGCAGCTTTCTGTGTCATTTACAACTCCAAAGTGTGATTTTTCAAAAGTGCTCTGTTGTGGCCTGGTACGTGTCGCAAAGGAGAGGAAAATGGAATGCAAGCAGTGCAGAACTGGTGTTAAACAAGTTTGCAAATGTCATACTCATATCTCTTCCAAGTTATTTATGTTAAGATGAGTGCGCCATAAAAATATGCATAAAATCTAAACTGTTTATAGGTCTCACAGAAATGTTTTATGGTATTGATAGTGGAGAGGAAGAAGTATTTTTTTTGTCTATTCAGCAGCCATGTTAGCTCCATTTTGCAATGCATGAAGCTTTCTTTTTTTTGCTCATCAGACCAACCATCTACAATACATAGTTTATAATTTTCTTTAACTGTTGTACTTAACTACTTTGAAAGACTCAATCCTTTGGAGAAATGGAAAGCTAGAAATCTTGACTGTAGAGTACAGAATGCTTTGCACAAAATACATTGACAATCAAATGTGAATATGGACTGTCAAAATACACAGGCCGAGGTTTCTAAAAACCAATTTAGTTTTACAAAGGCAGCAAAAAGTATTGATAGTGAAAACCCGGGGGGGGGAGATAAATATCTTTTCTCATAAAAGGTTAGGTGGTCAGAAAGTTTTGGTTCCTAGTTCCTAGCTCCCGACATGAAATTCAAGATCCAGAGTTAGCAGTTCCAACAACCAGTGCACAGACACTGAGGAATGATGGTCCAAATAGGAACTACACAAAACTGACTTCCTCACTGTCTGTTTCTGAAACAAAATCTTGAGATCTTTAAGATTAGGATTTATTAGCAAAGCCAGTAAGTCTGTTGATTTTGTGTTTTGATAGGATATTGCAGTTTAAGGTACTCCCATGTGCACTGTTTGCAGTTCTATACAATACTCCCTATTACCCAGTGTCTCCACAGTATCCTCAGAGAGCAGCTGTTATCTAAGAACACACAGCTCCAGATGACTGACACTGAAATCAGAAATGCTCTCACTCTCTAAACTGAAGTCCCACTGTCTCAATGTGGACACCTAACATTAGTAGACAGTTTGAAAATTTGGATCTTACCTCACCAGCTAAAGAAAAGTTGGAAATAGTTGTGTTTCATGTTAGTCATGTTAATGGCACAACCCAGCTCCTGATGCTGTTGGCTCAAGGCTTTGGGAGGATAGTACTAAACCTTTTGCTTTGTGTGGAAGGGTGGCTGTCAATGTCTGAAGATGGTGTGGATAGATAACAACGTGGCATCTAACTGGGCATGTTGAAATCTGTAGACTAAAATATATTTTTAGAACCAGATGACTTTAAGAGAATTGAAGTCTTCTATAGGAGCAGCTTTTTTTTCAAAACAGTACATATCTGTAGCTTCTTTGTGATCTGATATTTTAAGTTAGTTTTAAAAAAATCACAAATTTTGGACTTTTCAAATTTGGCTCTTTATGTGTCTAGAAGGTAGCATAATGAATATTTTTTCCTTAATTTTCTAAATTTTGGGTTCTCATAACTTTCAAAGTATTGAAACTTTGGAAGAGCTGGAGATATTTTGAAAAATTAGAATGTGCTGTGAAATTTTCTATTTTTGGACCTTTAGTAAAGGTGAAGTAATAGGGAAAAACTGAATTTTAAATATCTCCTCAAGTTCCAAAAAATATTTGTGTTTGAACACTACAAAATGGATGAGCTTCAGTACTTTGGTTTTCCATGTTTTTAATCATCCCTTTTCTAACAGAACAACTGATGGTATGCTCATTCATTCCAAACGGCTGAGTAAGATGGAAATGGAAGGAAATACTGAATTTCGAATGTAATTGGTAATGTGCTCTTCCTGGTGTGTAGCTAGGCAGGAGAACTACTGCAGAACCCTGGCAGTAGATGGGGACGGGATGCTGTTCTTTGTGGAGGTGTCAAGTCAGTTGATATTCTGAGCAGTGGTTGGCTGAATTTAGACAGGTGTGATGATTTTGAGGGAACAGTTGATAGGCAAGATTTTAGAGGTGTTTTCTGTATTTTTCTGTACTTTTGGACAATACGCAGTGGTGTTGTTAAGGCAGGTGTCAACAGGCAAGAGTTGCGGGCAGAAGTAAAGATACGTGCAGTTGGCATGGAGATCTAAAGCATTTAAATTAATACTTGGATATATGCATCCTCATTCAGACAGCGCTACAGATCCTTCATGGGTTTTTATATTGATAGTGTTTTGGAATGTATTTCTCTATGTTCAGTCTGGTTTCAGCCAGTTTAGCTGCAGTGTTACTTCTGTATTATTTGGGGATGTCTTTGTTCAGTCTACAGTGTTTTCCTCTGTATTAGCACTGGTCTGTGTACCTGTTTTCTTCTGTTGAGGTTACAGTGGCATTCCAAAGATGGCTAATAGGATTTCCCATGAAGCAAACCATCTCACATAGTTAAGAAATATTTCCATTAATAATTATTCAGCCCAAATACATATTTAATTGAACAAATTATTTGCAGGTACAGTAAACTGTGTTGTAATTAATTAAGGTATAGAAATAATTTATCTGTATTCTGTGAAGTTTATTTTATGGCATTTTTAATCCATGTTTGTTCTTTCAGGGGAGTATCTTTTTAATTATTGTTTGCTTTGTCTGGTTCCCATTTCTGTGTTGTTTTCACTGATTTGTTTTTCCCTTAATATAATTTTGAAAAAGTCAGTATTCTTTGTGTGTTGCTGCTCTTCACTTCATTACTGCATTCTGGCTACTTTTTCAATACTGCATGAAAAGTATAACCTGGAATGCTTTTGCAATAGTTAGGTTTAGAGACTGATAACATGACTAGAACATGGTGTAAATGGATACAGGTATAAAATTGCAGTATTTCATTTTTGTAATGGTGTAAATTCTAACAGAAAAGGGATATACTTTATGAAATGAATGTATTTCCTTGTACAGCTGAACCACAGAACCACTCACTATTTTTTTCCATATGTATTCTGTTTCTAAAGCAATAAAATACAGGTATATTAATTATACTTGTAATATCTGCATCATATTAGAAAGCAGATATTGTGCATTGTGAAGGTCATAATATGTCAGCATATGGGAAGGTTGTGCTCAAGAATGAGGCATGCTCCCCTTCCCCCTTTCACATTTTCCTTTTCCTCTTTCTTTGCTCCCCTTTCTACCTCTGCACAAGTAAATTACTGTTGCTCTCATGTAAAAGCCTGGACTGGTTTAGGTAGTGCATACAATGTGCTTGTTGCTCTCCATTTTCCAAGGCAGCAGAAGGCAGGTTAGGGTCCTTGATGCATAGTGGCAGACACTGTCCCTTTTAGGAGAACAATATTCCGGAATATCAGTCTTTCTCTTGTAATACAGAGCAGAAGCAAGCTGGAGATCTGCCTTTGTTGTACATGAGTAGGTCACATTCTGGCACCCACACACTGAGCTATGCAGTCCTGCTTGTGCAGAATGGGGGGTAGTGCCCAGCTTCTGCACCTTGCAGAGCACAGGGCACACCAGACAAAACCCATGATCCAGACTGTCAGTTTTTCTTATATATCCTCTTGCTCTAGTGTGAGAACAGATTACTTCACACATCTTAGGGAACGGTTTTCTCCATCTGTGTGTGCCAAGTAAGCAAGGAGGCTGGCAGAAGCAGCATCACTCTGCCTATCTCCACACTTTGGGTACCTTTCTTACAGAAGTGAATATTGAGTGGTAGCTGCTTTCCATCCCTTTGAAATAGATCAATAATCTCAGGAAAGCCAAGCAGTGAGGAAACAGAGATTCAAATCTGTCAGTTTGCTGTGGTTCTTGTGACCTGCTCCCATGCTCCTGTTGCCCCACTCACTAGTCCTCTGAGGTATCAACACGTGCTCTGTTCCTGTCCATCCCCCATACTTGGTACCCATTCTGTGCCACTCCATTAGCTGTTGCCCTAAGCTGAAGATGGGGAGAGTGGTTGGTTGGAGTTTGTAGCTAATCCAGGAACTAAGGACTGTTGCCTATACTGATGTAGTCTTGACGTAGCCACCAGAAGCCACAAGGCTGTATGTGGTCTGAAGTGTTACATCACAAAAATAAGAGTTATAAATGCATCTGTGTGTGCAATGCAACTAAGTTTGCTAAATGCTCAGGTTCCCATTTCATGCAAGGGTTTTCTGTGTATACCATATGCCATTTCTGTCATGATTGCTAGAGATCTGAAGTACATCGATTGTACCTTCCCCCATGTAATGGTAATATCAGATAGTCCGAACTTTCTTTCAGTAATACTTAAAGTGTTTAGGTTTTTTTTACATAAATGCCTCTTAAAAGTTGCAGGGAAGAAAAGACCCTTTACTTTACTTGTTTCATTCTAGAAAACAACCGAAGCTGTCAGTGCCTGAACTGCACTTATTTCTGTCTCTGAATACGCATCTACAATGTTCCTGAAAGAGATGATCAAGTTGAACATGTTTCCTACCCCACTTTTAAATCACACTTTGTTGACCTGTTCCTTTTGTTATTGTTATTTCTAAATCTATTGTAAATGTTATTTGTAGACCTGCAAAGTGAAATCCTTGCTCCTGGGGAATCAGTGGAAAATTACTCCTGACTTCCCTAAGGACAGAATTTCCATCGCAAGGTCTTGATATGATTTGGTAATAGATTTGCAGATTTAATTTATGCATTGCATTAAAATACTTCGTGTTAGATAAATATGTCATTGGTGTAAAGCTGTGTTTAAAGTAATAGTTGTGTGTCTTTGTTTTTACTTTTGGTCTTTTAGTTTCCAGCGTGTTGTCCTTTTTGGTTTTGTTTTATTGCTTTTTCTTTAATTTTGCTTACCAGAGCCAAAGCCTTAGTAGAAGAACAACGCCTTTTGTTCCTAGGGTTCAGGTAAAGACATCGTCTGCCTGACAGAAACTAAAGTTGTGTTTTTTTCTTTTGTTTGTTATGGAAAATGCATAGTAGGAAAACGTTACATTGTAGTCCGTTTTCCCTTGTTTTTAGTGTGTTGCTTTAAACCATATTAACAAGTTTCATGTCATCTTGTGAGCAGCTTGTAAAGTTCTGCATGGGGGTTAAAATATTATATTAAAATTTAAAGAGACAACAAATTTTTGTTTGCTGTTTGCCTAATATTAAACTCAACAGGTTTCAATAGTGATGATGGCCATGCATCGCACATGCAAAACGGGTGAACTGTTTAAGCAATAAATAATTTTGTGCTTGAGGTCATTCTCTAAAGGTGAATGTCTCTTTAAATCATTCATTATCATTACTTAACACATCCTTTTTTTGCATTTTCCAAGTAATAGTAGCGTGGAAGACAGGCAAAAAATTTGTACCTTGTTTAAAGAAACAAATTTCTTGTGTATAAGACTTGGTCGTTGCATTTTAAAAGAATGCCAGATAACCCAAACTCTGTTTAACTAAAAGACTTCTCCCATTCTGTTACTGAATTTATTTGTCTGACACTGTGTTTAGGTACAAGTTGTTTGCCTTTTTTCATTAGGAAACTCCTAAGGTACTGTAGATTAATGCAAAAGTAGGTTTTTACTAATATGTTACAATGCTTATCTTGCTTTGCTGCATGTTTTCCTTTTTTTGTCAATAGAACATTATCAGCTTTTCTTACAAAATACCTTTATGGACATGTTAATCTCTGTGTGGGAGCTTTATAAATGTTTCTGTTGTTTGAGAAATTGCTCAAGGGAAAATATAAAAGGTGATCTTTATGATCAGAATGAGATGACTAAATTTCACACTGAAATGGAAAAAAAATATATGTTTATAAAGGAATTCTAAATAAGACTGTAGGAAATGGTTTGGTTATGACTCATATTTGATGAAGTACAATTTTTTTACGTTATTTCCTGAAAGTAGTCCTTACACCTACCTACCTAGATGTAAATTCAAAAAAAAAAAAAAAAAAATTCTAAGAAAAAATATTAAAAAAGTAATGGCTTGGTAGTATTGTTTTAGGTTAACGTATTATGTGCAACTGACATAAACTGGCTTTGTATTAACAATTCAAAATATTCTTTAGCATGTTAAAGTTGGCTTCTGCTCATGGTAATGAAATCATAAAAGGGTATAAATTTAATCACAAGTTAAGTAGTTCATTAAGGTAAATATTGTATATGACATAAGTAGTCTTTTAATATTTTTTTAGATACGTGCAAAATATTTTATGAAATGATGTGACAATTGATTGTTCAGTTTCAAAAGGAAACGTCAGCCTGAAGCCTGCACGTTTCATGTAATGTAGAAGTAACATGTGGTATTTCCTTATTTTAATCACATTATATAAAATAAAGAAATAGACATAAAAATTTTCACTTCTACTTAGACTAATATCCTCTAATGAAAAAAAAAAATGACTTTGATCATATGATTATGGTAGCAATTTAAGAAAATAAAACAAGTGTAATGCTTGATAGAGACTATCCAGCAAGAGATGAAAGCATATGAGGCTTACTCTTTCACCTCTGGTTGGACTATTTTTGATATTGTAGATATGAATTGTCTTTAGCCCCAATTTTGTTTCTGCCTGAGGTCTGTGGAGTCATTGTAGACCTCTCTTAACAGTTTTTTTGCAGAGATCAGTAACAGTCAAAGCTAAATATAATGTTTGTGACGAGTTCCTGAAGAACTCAAACTTATAATCCTGGCAACATCTTTGCAACTAGGCTGATACTAAAAGTTCTCCATCTGCCCACTTTTAGTAGATAGTTCAGAATGGATTAATTTAAGGTATGTTTACAATGTAGGCAGCAGAGAAGAACAGAAATTCTCCAATGATCTTTAAAAAAGAGTATTAGCAGTTCAGCAGCAGTTCAGAACTCTCATTACTTTTTGGCATGAGAAATTAGCTAACTCAGAGCTCTCAGCCATTGTTTACAGTTGTCAGGAAGTGTACATTACATTGTGGGCTGTGCTATTGCTGTACTATAGCTGTGCCTATAGGATTCCTTACAAGAATGAGGATCTCCAAACATACTGTTTATACCTATGTGTTTCATTGCTCTCAACAGCAAATGCACATCTTTGTTCTTGCTTGCATCTTCTTTACTTGTTCATCTGAAACAGATCCTGGTGATAGATGTCCCAGATCTTGGCACAAGTTCCTCTTCCACCCTTCTGTCCATGTTGTCCCATTCATTTTCTAGCTCTTTCATCTCTGGATGATTTAAAAGCCATCCCAGTTTATTGGGAAGAAAACAACTCAGTATCCTTTTTTCCGTACCACGCACCCTTCTTCCAAACTTTTACTGATTCTGCAGTATTTGGAAAAGTACATATTAATTTCCTGAACTTCTAGATTTGTTGAGCATACTAGCAATACTGTAACTTACAGTGATGATTTGTGATATCTTTGTAGAGAATTATCTGTTCTTAAATTGCTGTTTTCCGTGCAGTACCTTGTTTACTTGGTGGATCCTCATTTAGAGCCAGAGTTGCCATGAAACCACTCTTTTATTTTTTTTTTTTTTCTAACTTCAAAAATTTCACATATCCATTTTGCTTTAATACAGAACATCACTGTAATGGAACACGTATAAAAATATATGCCTGCATCTATTTGCCATTATTGAAATCAAGATGAAACCACTAAAAAGAAATTTTTACAAGAAACCTAGATTAGGGCAACCTAAATACCTCTGTAATTTTTTGGACTTCATATCCTAGAAGCTTTTCAATTTGACAGCCTTTTCTTGTATTTTTTCCAGCATTTCAGCAGTAATAGTTTGGTTTAGCAACACTTAGTCAGGATTTCTTAGAGGTATGTTTAACATCCAAAGCTTACCTCAGCTGTGCCAAAGACTACCACTCAACAGTTTCTGCACCTACATAAGTTTAAGTTGAAATAAATTGTTGCTGTATACTTTTTTTTTTAATTAATTGAGATTTATTATTTGGTGTTTTTTCAACAACAAATCCTGCTGGTGTGTCTTTTGTTTGAGAATAATACGAGAAAGACAAATAGTGTCTCACTTTCAAAATATTACACTAATAAACAGCCATGAAAGTTACCTGAAAACTTATAATGAACAACAGAAGAAAAATGCCTGGCCAGCTGTCTCTAAAACCCAGTGATGTTTGATTCAGCTATGGTGGTAGAAACCAGGCTGCAGGGAAGGCAGCTTCACCCAGTAGCACAAGTTTTATCTTTTTTCTATGAGATTCATGAAGCAACCCTTATGTAACAAATAAAGAAGTGTAGCACAGAATTAAAAACTTGAAAAATTCTCTGTTTTTAAGGCTAAAGTTATGGCTTAAGATATGTTCTGCCTGTATGTGCTGTACACTAAAGGATATTAGAATTGCATAGTTAGGTAAACAGCTAGGCATTCATGAGATAGGCATATAGGAAGTGGCAATGAAAATATTACCTAGATTTTTCTTAATTAATTTCCCTTATGCATATGTATTAGAGTATGGATCCTAATTACATGATTACTTCTTTTCTAGACCTTTGACCTCAATCAGTGTTCTGAATAAAATTTCTTAATATGAGAACTAAAAGAAGATGGAAATCTCGTGAAATGAATTTATGTCCTTAATTTATATAACTTAACATGCTAGTTTCAAAGAAGTCTGAGGTGCCTTGAGGGGGAGCTTAGACTTGGACAGCTGAGGGAGAGTACCACCTAAATATTTGCAGTGAGTGGTCCAGCCCAAGTAAAGGAGACCTATCCTCATTAACTCTATTTGAAATTTAGGCTACTGCAGTGAGTGCTTTGATTCTCCAGAGGGAGGCATTTTGTTCTGAGGCTGCAGAGGACAAAAAAAGAATACTAGATACGTGCATCCTCACTTCTCAGAACACAACACCAGCAGTCAGCTTTTATATACTGTTCTATGTGTAGGTGGCTCATTCCAGATACAGGACGTGGTTTAAGCCCTGTCTGACAAGTGCCTTTATCATCAAGCACATCCCTTTATTCTCTGGAGTATGAAATCTCATCTGAAGCTGAGATACTGTGTGGCTGGAATTATAAGTGGGTGGGGATAGTGAAGAAAGCCGAATTTCAGCATATCACATTCCAGACCTGCTATCTGGAATGTATATTGATCTTGTATTAAACTACTGTTTGTTAAAAACCAGAAAATCCTACAAAGCTAGGACCTGACCCTCTGTTCCCCGCTAATGACTACCTTCACTACCTGACTGTACAACTGGTCTTGTTTCTTGTGCTCTCCATGGCAGGTATTCTTACCTGGAAGCTTGTCTCAAGGACTCTATCAATAACTGACTGGCTCACAATTTAAGGATGCATCAGATTTTGATGCTTCTTTGCCTGAATGTAGGTTATAATGGAAGTTTAGTCAAGAATTGGGTGCACATCTACTTACGGAAGGAAAATATATATTTTATACCTATATAAAATATAGATATGTGTGTGGCAAATAATTTTCCAGGTCTTCAGTATGAAGTGAAAATATTTTTAGAAAGCATTCAGGTTGAATCACTTTCTAAGTGAATTTTAAGTGCCTACATCCTAAATTATCTAGGTAGACAAAGTCCTGTCCATGTTCAGGTGTTAATGTCCACACTGGCATCAACCAGCATGGTTTTCCTGTGATGTATTCTGTATGTTGTAATTTTAGCTTTCCCTTTTGTTCATTTAGATCAGGATTGCATTGTCACAGTTCCTTAGACGTTCTAAGCTTTCAAAAATGCCATTCCTGCAGATGTAAAAAGCTGCTGAATAGAGGTTTTCTAGACACTGCTCTGTTAGTCAGCTGCTTACGTCTTTCAGTGCTGAGCATTACACCTGTACATGCATGTGACACTTGCACCCTGTGGATTGAATAATTCAGTGTTCTTCACTTTTTGGTGTTAGGAATTTTTTCTGCATGTAGCTCAACAAAGCTATAAAAGAAAAAATAATTTCTTCATCAACTTTTCTGTTACACATACACTATTGCATGTTTTTTTTCATAACAGTAAATACACATAGTGTTCTAAGAAGTGTGGTAGGATTGTTCTGCATTTATTGATTAAGACATGAGAAACTATAATCGGAGTCTGAGACAACCAGGTTCTGTCCAGGCATAATACACACCTCTGGCTTCAATTCCAGTGCTTCACTTAGTACTACAAATCCGTCTCCAGGGTCTCATGCCAAGCTCCTGGACAGTGAAGAGCGTGCAATTTGTAAAAGTTCTGAAATATTTTAATGGATCCACCCCTCAGTCCACAAGAGCTCTGGGAAAGAGGAAGGGATGGAATCGAATCCTCTTGGACTTCACCTGGCTGTCTGTCTTTCTCTCCTTGGGAACAGAAAAGTTTCTTGTAGGCAAATACCATACCATCCAAATATTGTCATAATACTTATACACAGGAGAGTCAGAATTAGATCAGTCCTATTCCCAAACTCATCTTCCATGATAGTCAAACTCTGTGTGTTCTCATTTTCCCTTCTTATTTCCTGCCTTGACTTTTAGATTTTCTTTCATTGCAGTCTCCCTGTGCAAGATACTTTACTCAAGTTTCAGAATGGCTGGTTCTTTTGTCATGTCATTCCATTTTCTTCCCTCATTCAGTCTCTTTTTGCCCCTCTGTTCTTCTATGATTCTTGCCATTAGTGGCTCCATTCTTCCTGTATTTCACCAAGAAGCACCCTGTATCCTTTACTTTCTCAGTAATTCTAAAGCTGTTTCTAATTCATCCTTTCTTCTTTTAACCCCATGAGAATGAAATCCCATCCTCTCCTCCATGGGGTTCTTTGTCCATTCACTCCCAGTTTTTTCCTTTCTTCTCTTTGCATACAAAACAAATTATTTCTTGGGTTACAAATGCCTGGGCTGTATATTGGAGTGCTAGCAGCATGAACCTGACCTTTCTGTAACAAACTGAATTAAAGGGAAAAGGTTCTTGTCATGTCTAAGTATTTCTAGTTTATTTTTTTTCAGGATATCAAGAGAAAAGTATTTATAAGTCAATGAAAATTTCAAGTTCTTGTTCCAAAACACACATATTAGAGTATCTCAAATATATGGTTATAGATGATTTTTCTGCTTATTCTCCAAACTTTTTCACTGAAGTTTACCTACAATAATTCAGTCTGAAACAAGTATAGCAAAGAAATATTTAGGCTGAATATGAACATTTAACTGTGGTTATGTTCTTGGCACCCATGTTTAGATTATCTGACCTTCACACAGTCACAGTTTCTGACAGAGTCTGGATTACAAATGTATTGCATTCTGCTTAAAGATGATTTTTCCCTAAAAATCAGATGAAGAAGATTGTCTTCAGTGCTACTCCCCCTGAGGTGTGGGACTAGCCAAATTTGTCCTTTGCCCAAGGATTCCCAAGGAAGCCTGCTGGTGGATACATTTAGTCTCAGAGTTGACTTGCAGTTCAGAGGTCATTAGAGCTTTGCTTTGTATTCATGCAGTTGGTGCAAAGCTCGAGTTAGTGTGTAATCTTCCTTAATGAAGTCTTAGGAATGGCAGAAATATAAATCAGCCTCTTGGTGGGTCAGAAGTCTTGAAATTGCATCAAGGCCTTTCTTTAAGTGACTGAAATGCTGAAAATGAGCAATTATGACAGCAGATGAAGGCTCTGTCTCTGAAATGATAGGAGATGGGCTCCACAGAAAGTGCACCTTCCCCTTGCTACATTTACTTTACCTAAGGTATATTCATGCCCAAAGGTGCACTGCTTGGTGAGCTGTCGAGGTGGGCATTATCCTGTTTGATTCCTTTAAGTTCAGGCAAAGCAAATGTTTCCTTTAAACATCCTATTTTTTCTTCTGTCTCACACAAACTCCCCATGAAGAGAGCTCCTCTGTCAGCTGTAGTTAATAATACTGCAGTGCTACCACCATGTAATGACTCCCTGGATATTTGAAAGCTTTGTTTTGTCCTAACTGCACCATTTCCCTCTTCCACAGTGACTGCTCTAGAGCCAGAGATAGCCTCTCCTTGAATGATGCATTTGAGTTACAGTATTCAAACTGAAATATCTAAATAGCAACTTCTAACAACTATAGTAGGAAAGGATAGCAGACCAAGTCTAGAACTTGAAGCATAATAATTTCTACAGATCAGTAACAGTAGGTTTTGCCTTGTTGCTGCTGAGTTGGACTGTGAAAAGGGTTAGACTACTGACCCTCCCTCTCTTACAGTTTCTGGAGGGCTTGTATGATTTCATCATGAGTCTCTGCAGCTGGAAAAACATTTAGAGATTTGAAATACAATCTTATCTCATAGTCTTTCCAGCACAACAGGACATGAAAAATGCATTTGTTCATTGTGCATAAATTCCTTAGAAATGTATACATATGAATACCATACATCAGTAATGAAAGTAATATAATATCACTGGAAAATAATATAATATATGAAGGCAATATAATATCACTGGCAAGAGAAAGTCCTCCTAACCAGAGCATCATGTGTAAAAAAAAATAAAATAAAATAATATGAAATAATGTACTTATTGTACAGGGTATTTTAAAAAGACTAACTCCTGGTACGTGATGAAGCTATTATAGCATTAATTTATTTTTCTGCTTCATTATAAATACAAAGTAGAACATGGTATTTTCTGTTTAACCAATCTAAATAGAAGCTTATGAGAAAACTTAATTTTAAGGATTAATATGCTACTTTGTTATAGAAATGAGTTCACTAATTAATATTTTCTCATTACAGATAAAACTGTGGTATGACAAGGTTGGTCATCAGTTAATAGTGACAATATTGGGAGCAAAGGATCTTCCTTCGAGGGAAGATGGGAGACCAAGGAATCCTTATGTTAAAATTTACTTTCTTCCAGACAGAAGGTAGGGTGAACGCAAAGACAAGGAACATTTGAGTAAGAATTAGGCTGATAATCAGATGGTGCACACAGCTGAGTTTACTTGTCATACATATATGGATATATTTTATGCCTTGGAGTTTCTTTATTGAACATGCAATGAAACAGCAGCGTGTCTTTGAACACTGAACACAAACTCACTTTCACTGGATATTTTTATTAAATCCCAAGTATAAAAGGAAAGGTGAACGTATGTCATGGCAGGGGGATCTGTTATTTACAAAGAATGGTAGTGGTTTATAATGCCCTTCTTTCCTATGACCATTATTTTCATTTATTGCAAAGAAAATGGTAAGAAGTGAGGGTCACAGATTTCTGGACTGTTCAGTCCAGCAATTTGATTTGCCTCACCTCTGCAAAGCGAAGCAGGAACAAGTTTGGCATCTGAAACCTATAGATTTCATATCACAGTGAGTTAAAGCTGAAGGGGACTTAGCTGAGATTTCCTAAACACACCTTAGGAACTTTCCCTCAAGCACGGAACAGATATTAATCCAGGTTGGCATTATATATTTAATTTTGGAAAATTAAACTGTGATAAGGACCTTTCATGAATAGCTCCATCTTTTAGTCCATGATTTTCTACCATTTCAACTTAGGTGGTGGGAAAAACAGCAAAGGGGATAATGTATTCCTGAGCTGTATTTTTTTTTTTTTTACTGGAATTTCCTCAGATTGTGTCAGTAGGGGAACACGTTTAGCATTATTTTGTAGTGTATCCACTAAATAATTGAAAGATTTAACCTGATCAGTATGTAAAAGATTGACCAGTGGATTGATGAACTTGTAAAATAGGATGCAATTTTACTGCTTATGTTTTCACATTCTTTGCTTTTTCTAATATCTAAAAGCTGGAAACTATCTCCAGTACCAATTGACTTCAGCATGAATTAAAGCTACCCAGTATTTTGGTGCTTTTCCACTTTCATTCTATACCATATGTTGGCAGGACTATTTTCTGTGACTGCATAATTTACTGTATCACTGATGTCAAAAAGGCTTTGGGTGGACTGTCTTGGACTACATTCTTAGTTTATTCAAATTGCTATAGTTTGGAGATGCTGAACCTGTGCTAAACTGAGAATAAGGTCTGCTTAAGTTATCTTACTTGCTTTTTCAAGATTAAGAAAGATACCAAAAATGTCTGTATTCAGAATGCTTCACAATATGTTCTAATAACTAAAAATACATAGAAGGAAAATGTATAATTACATACTTTCAAGTATTACAGTTACAAAAAGTTACATAACTTTGAATTTTATTATTCTATACTGGTGTTTCCCATTTAGGTGAAGTATTCAGAACTTTAAATATCATATATTTTCTATCGTGTATATAGGAATCAGCAATTTGTCTTATTGAATTCTAGTTGTTTTGTTTTGTTTTTTCCTAATGTGCAATTCATTTTCCTTTCCTTAGAGGAAAAAGCTATATAAACAACAATATATTTCTTGTGTAGTACAAAGAAACGTGCTAGAGGTAAAATACACTTAAATAAGTCAAGTGTTTAATTAGATGAAGATAATGAACTCTCTTTGATTAAAGAAATTTCATCAGAAAAGCTTGTCCAATGTAACTTGTTTTAGCTTTCAAAGGTAAACAATATTTAGTATAATAGAAATAATTACATTATTTGCTTTAACTGTGTGTCTAAAAATATTATTTCTTGGTTAATATTTTGATCCAGCCTCTGAGTAACAGTTCAGAAATACAGTAACTGTGTCACAGTTGCAAGTCTTATTAAACAGGCAGTATCTCCTTTGCTCTATTAAAAAATCCCCATAAATTAGCACAGCTGCATTATGCAACAACCAGTAGGTTTAAAATCAGGCATTGTTATGAGAACTCTTGTCAGTATTCTCCGCAGGAGGAGTGTGGGTGTTTTCCATCGAAACTTGTTTCTATCAGAAAGTATTAATTCTTTGAAGCAGAAAAAAATCTGCAAAACACATTGCTTTCAACAACACCCTGGAGCCAAAGCCAAGGGTTCCATGGTAGCCTTGCCTGGGGGACTCACTGTGCTCAGAACATAAAGTCAGCCTTTTAGTGGAGCTCCATTTTCAATCTGGGTGGTTTCTTGTAGTGACCTGAAGGACTTTGGGAGCTGTTTTCAGAGCACTTCCAGTATTTCTGGAAAAAGACATGTAACTCATTCTTAGGGCTTATGGTTTCCCAGCTGTGGAGCATTTAGTCAGGAAAACCCTGCAGAAAATGCCCCGCACTGCCTGCAGCTCCCTGTCCGTTCCTTCATGTGGGCCAGCTGCTCCCTCCTGCTCTGCAGTTTGAGTCAGCCGCTGTAGGACTGGAAGCTTGAGTGAACCAACTGCCTTGTTTATCTGAAATGCACATTTTTTGCTCAGACTGTGCCTCATGGAAATCCTATTTACAGAAGTATGTTTTGCTTTATAAAATGCTGTTTCCAAAAAAAACCCCAAACATATGAAAACATTTCTCTTTTTCAGGGAACTTGTTGAAATTGGAATTTTCATGTGAACTGGAAATCACCTAACTTTAATTTTAATATGAAGTTATGAATTATCCTCAGTATATGTGCTGAACTTTGTTATAATAAAGAACTAATCCTGACATAGATTATAATGATCATAATACTACAAAATGTACTGCTGATGTAAAATTCCCTACTTTCCATGATACATTCATTACAGTATAATGGTCTTTTGAACATTTTTAATGTTGAATTGGTTTTTTTTTCAGTGATAAAAATAAAAGAAGAACAAAAACAGTAAAGAAAACATTGGAACCTAAGTGGAATCAGACATTCATTTATTCTCCAGTTCATCGGAGAGAGTTTAGAGAACGAATGTTAGAAATTACTCTTTGGGACCAAGCAAGAGTTCGAGAGGAAGAAAGTGAATTTTTAGGAGAGGTATACAACTATTGGTAGTTACTATAAAAATACATTTACTCATATATTTATGTCTAGATACAGTATTTTTAAAAAAAATATTAAATACAGCAAAAAAAACCAGTTTACAATTGTTGAATTTGTTCTTATTTCACTTAGTAGTAAACCAGTAGTGGTCTTCTACTTATCATGTAGTACTGATAGGAGATTCTTTGTGTTTGTTCCCTTTAGTAACAGCATGCACATAGTTTCTCATTTTCTTTTAGGATTGTTCACTGAAATCTGTATTACCTGTAGTTGTATTTTACAAAAATGTTGGAATGGGGCTGACTAACTTGCTATGAGATACTTGAATGCTGTAAAGTTTGTCATAAGGTAATAAAAGTTTTGTGAAAGATTTTTGGTACCCGTAGCATTCTAAAAGGCACGGGAACTCTTTTCATATTAAATGCAAGATTTTTGTAAAACTTCAAAGTCCTTGACAATAAGACAATAAAAGCTATGAACATACCTATTTTAAAGCATTCTGTTAAGTAGTGGTTTCCTACTTTTAACCATTTTTTCTTTTTAGATTCTTATTGAGTTGGAGACAGCATTACTAGATGATGAACCTCACTGGTACAAACTTCAAACACATGATGTCTCTTCATTGCCACTTCCCCATCCCTCACCATATTTGCCACGCAGACAACTCCACGGCGAGAGTCCCACACGGAGGTTACAAAGTAGGTTGTTAGTTTTACACACTGTGTATGGTTCATTTGAATTAATGTGTAAAGGATATTAAATTCTTCTAGATGGGAAGGTGACAGAATTTGTGTGTTCATTTGTAGCTGTTATGAATTAGGTAATGTATGTTTAGTGATGAAAGTCTGATGTGCTACAAAGGGTAATACTGAACATTGTGCAATACACTAGTTTTTTCTTATGGAACTACCTAGTTCAGATCCTGAGCCTGAGCCAAATATCTTGGTATTTTGCAAAGTACTGTTTTTATCTTGAAGTCCTATCTTCTATATTGTGTTTATAATTTAATTGTTTAACTAAAAGTCAACATGCAGAACCTCTATTTTTAGCTCATACTAATTAAAAACAAGGTGACCTTTATGTAAAATCATATGTAGCTAAATTAATTCTGTGACCTGTTGCCTTATTTTAATACTATTTCATCTGCTATATTCACAAATGGAAATTCTCTTTAAATTCTATTTCTTCAAGTTTGGTATACTTGATCCACAGTAGTTTCATGTTATCAGTCGATACGTTGAAAATAGAGTATATAGAGTATGGTAATTATAAGACAGTAGAGGGTAGACTTTGTTTTCGTCATTGTTTCTCTAGTTTAACTGCTCAGTAGTCAGTGATTTAAAGCTGTCCTTCACTCAATTAAATTTCTAAAATATCAGTTGGCACTGATATTAAAAAAAACAACATGAAAAAAACCCCAAGAGACCAATTCTTTGGGTTTTTTTCAGTCTTATATGTGAACGTGTGTATGCATGTTGCACACAAATTCACAGAAACATGTGTTTGTAGTCATGCAAACAAGCTTGGATATTTCATATGTTCTGCGTGGATTCTCTATTAAATAACCCCCTGTATGTAAGTATTTCAGGTAGTTGACAGTTTTTGTGTCTGTGCACTGGATGGTGAGAAGGATTAAAATGCTCCATATCATAATATTCTGAGATAGATACATTAACAGAGAGTTACAGTGCATTGCCTTCAAGCTCTAAGATTATACCTGTCCACAAAAGGAGGAAAGAAATGATAGTTAACAGGTAAGGAGTTCTGTTTCAGTTCAGTCCTCTTCAGACTTCTCAAGTACCATGACTGTTTTTTAAGCAAAGTTTTCAAATTATTTTTCTTCTGTCTTTTATGCAATCTTGTAACACATTTAAGGAAGTTACATTTTCTATGTAAAATTACTTTGACAGACCAGGTGGAAATTTCAGTATCTGTATGTGTAGTGAAATTCTGGTTTTCGGGAAATACTCAATCTTCAAAAAAAACCCCTTATTTATTTATAGTAATTCCTGTCTATGTAATAAAGAACTGCTGTGAAGAATGAATAAAACAATAACTGTGTTATTTTAGAAAAGATTGTAGTAATACGTGACTAAAGATCTCTTCAACCATACTGACTCTGAGTTTGAAATGCAATTAGTTTTTTGTAATACTAATAGCAGTAATGTACTCAACTGAATAATCTTCTGTACTGGTCTGGAAATGTAGAGGGAAGCACTTACCAGAACTTCAGGCCTGGTGGAACACTTAAGATTTGCTTTTCAGTGAAGATCATTGAGCTTGACTGTTCCCAGTGTGGTACTTTGACAACCTGAGGTTCTAAAAACTTCAACCAAATAAGCAGTGTCAGATGTTCATTGTGATTGTTGGAGAATTCACATACTCCTACAATATAATATGCTGTTTGTATTTCTACTGAGATTGGGCTGCCGTTAAGAGTTTTCTCTTGTGTCTTGGCAATACAAGCAATTCTTGAATCCTTGTGTATCATCAATAACTTTTAAAGAGATAGTTTTACATGTATAGAGCAAGGTCTCTTAGAATTAAAAACTGTCCTGTTGGGCAATGGAAAGGCATCAAAGTAGAATTTTAGCAACTAGTCAGTTCCTATTGAGGGAACTAAATTGAACTATAAGCAATGAACTAAAAGTTGGCCAAGCCTAAAACAGGTGTAGCACCAGATGGCCTCCAAAAAGCCATCCCCAACCTAAACATCATCACGAGGGGACTGGTGAAGGATAGACAGCCATCTTATGACTGTTTGCCTTCACTAAGTTAAATATTAAGAATATATTAATAACATACAGAAGTAAGTTTCTCCTTTCTTTTTTGAAATTTAAAAATAATATTAAACATAGTTTCTTGTGTCTGAAGCTTTTTTTTTTGTATCCTTCAATAACAACTCTTGCATATGATGAAACAGAAAATGTTATCCAGTGGCACATTATGGCAATGTGAAAAAAAGTCTCCAGAATGAAGACAAGGTGTGTCTGGCAAGTTCAGATTTTGATAAACTGACTGGTTTTTATCCAGTGAGTACATTTTAGGCTTTTTCTTATGTGAAATGTGAGGTAATTAATAGGTCTATTTTACTTAATGTGCTAAACTTTTTAGGTGAATTTTTAAAATGGCTTCATTTTCTCTACCATTTGACATAAAATCAGCTACACCTTCAGAATTTCAGACAGCATTAGCTAGAATTACAGGCAAGCTGAAGTTCTTTTTATGTTGCCTCTGAAGAGACTATAAACAGAAAATTAAAGATTATTCTAAAAAAGATTTGGGCATTCCTGTTGTTGGTTAGGCCACAGTATTATTATTCCATTCTCTTACATTAGCTAAGAGGCTTACTACAGATTACACTGAAAATTGAATGTGTCTTCAGTGGTATCTTCATAGTTGCTAGGATCAATGGGATGAAAATTATTGTTAGCATTACTACTTACTGAGAACTGATACAGAAATAAAGCAGGGCTTATAGCATGGGATTGCAAATCAAAATTACTTTGTCTCCATGTAGCCCAGAATACAGAGCTACCAGACATCAAATCGGATCTATTCAATCTTTTCCAGTTATGTCCATGTAATGTGTGCATTTGTGCATTGTGAGCTGCTACTGTGTAGTTGATAGAGAATACTGGCTTATTGTGTACTTCAAAGAAATACAATTTGCTGCTGTAGTTTTATATTTACTCTGAATTTCAGAAGTAGATTTTAGTTTGCTTCAAGTATTTTTTGAATTTCCTGATTACTTGGAATTAAAAGTAACTGATGCTAGTTTTCTAAATCAGAGTTTGCAGCTTTAAAATGAAGCTCTCTGAATAACTGATCTGCAGACCACAGAGAGTGGGTGGACAGTGTAGATAACAGCTAAATGCCCAGACAAGGGAAGAAATATGAATGTAACAATGAAACCAGACATTTTCAGGTCTCTAGTTACAGCACAGGTATTTACAGCAGTGGAAAGAGAGCTTTTAGTTGCCATGAGAATGCATAATATGGTTTGAGAAGGAAAAGTGAAATTTCATATTTGAGTAAGGGAAAAGTAATAAATCTGTGTGAGAGGAACTCTGATGAAAACAGTCTGAGAGATTATAGAGATGACAGTGTTTGGAAATCAATTTATAGAAGTCCAAAATGGTAGATCAAATTCTGTTTTTTTCAAGACCAAAACACCAGAAAAAAAAAAAACAGGCGGGATCAAAGTAAATAATGACTGTGAAGTAACTCTCTCTTATTGGGAATTTCACTTTTATTACTTTTAGAATTCAAGTCATTGCTGACTCTATTCACTGAGCTTCATGATTCTTAAGCCGTATTTAAAAAGATCTGTGTGAAGAGTAATGATTTTTACACTGTGGGGACAAAAATGGAGTATAGTTCTGTTTTACAAAAAAATCTGCATATAGTATGAAAAACCCTATGTATCTCATTCCTTTTCCAAATCTTATTCTTTCATTCAGATGGGAATTAAAAATTCCATAATGCATACGCAAAGTGTTTGGAATCACATGAAAAGTTTTTGTCATCTTTTCTCAGCTTTGTACATTGTCTGAGTCAAACTGTATTTTCTGGGGCAATGCTGAATCTTTAACATCCTAAAAATTATTACATCTGACTAGAAAAACCAAATTGATAGACTGAATTCACACATAAAGGACCCCTTAGTGTATTAATTTCTGAAAATCATTTTTAAGTAGACTTGTCATGGCTGGATGCTGAGGGGTTTTACATTGAAAGTTCTGTGTCTGTACCATCAAATCAAAGATGGGTTGAGTGTTATAGCTGTTAATTTAAGCCTTCTCTTCCATTATTTGTTACAGTTTTCAAGTCTATATTGTAGAACATTGAGGTACAGTTGGTAGTATCAAAATCATTGAAGTTTAATAATAATTGATATATATGAAACTTTACCCTGTGAAAGCTGAGCCCCTGCATTTCAAACCTCAGTCATCCAATGAAAGCATTTGACTTCCCTGGAACTCTGTGGTGTCTGTTTACTACAGAATCAGGATCTTGCAGTCTCTGCAAGTTCCTTTGAGTTTTGTTGTGAATATGGTTTAGTTTTGTTTCCTTTTAGTATTGTTGTGAATATGGTGAGTACCACAATTTTAAATCAATGTCACTGAATCTTCCTTGAGAGAATTATAATAATGCTGTTCACTAGTCAGTGTGAGTTGTACTTAATGGAACCATGCATCAGTGGCTTTTTTCAAATTATAATATGGAGCATTTTATGGTCAGTGGCACAGACTACGAATCGTGAATGTATTACTAGAATTTTACCCTAAAGAGACCGAATAACACTTATTTTACTCTTTCATGCTTCTTCCTTAATTTTTCTCTTTCTTTTATGGAGCACAAGCCCCGGGCATGTTATCTTTGTTTGCATGTATTGATGTTTTGTTCACAGAATATGGAGATATATACCAGTATTATGTTTATTATACATCTATGGTTTATTTATTCTATTTATTGTACATCTATGGTTTATTAAATACTTTGATTAAAAGGTATTTAGCATGATACAGGGGTGTCTGAAAAGGCCTTAAACTATTAAAATGTTGTGGGTTTTTTCCTAACCAAAGAAACTTAAGCTATTACTTCTGTGCTGTTTGAAAACTTGAAAATAAACTTTATTAAATTGTAATTAAACTACAAAAATACTTTAAATCCTGTTTTGAAGCAATTTAAGGGAATTTGATTATTTATAACATTGTTACGCTGGTTACTGGATATATTTCTGTTATTTAAACTACTCTCCTGTCATGTAACGATGACAGAAAAACAATGTTCTTGAAAAATCTTAGTGGACAGGATAAAGTAACCTAGCTAGGTTGTCAATAAATAGCAAGTCATGTGACCTTTAAAAATATTCAAAAAGGTATAGGTCCATACAGTAGCTTCCATTTCTGAATAAAGGTAGTGTTTGAATTATTTTTAACTATTCAAATATAATAAACTCTTGGGTGCATTAAGAAGAGTGCGACCAGCAGGTCAAGGGAGATTCTCCCTCTCTACTCTGCACTAGTGAGACCACATCTGGAGTATTGTGTGCAGTTCTGGTCTCCCCAGTTCAAGAGGGATGGGGAAATACTGGAGAGAGACCAGTGGAGGGCTACAAGGATGATTAGGGAACTAATCCTCTTTTGGAAAGGCTGAGAGACCTGGGACTGTTTAGCCTGGAGAAGAGATCTTACCAATGCTTATAAATATCTATAGGGTGGGTGTGAAGAGGCTGGGTCCAGCCTTTTTTCAGTGGTGCCATGTGGTAAGACAGGGAGCAATAGGCACTTACTAGAACATGGGAATTTCCACCTCAGCATGAAGAAAAACATCTTTCCCATGAGGGTGCTGGAGCCCTGGAACAGGCTGCCAAGAGAGGCTGTGGAGTCTCCTTCTCTGGAGACTTTCAAAACCCACCTGAACATGCTCCTGTGCAACTAACTGGCTCTGGGGCAAACCTGCTTTAATGGGTGGGTTGGTCTAGATGATCCCCAGAGGTCCCTTCCAACCCCTACCATTCTTTGATTTGGTGATACAACACTGTGATGGTTCTGGTGACATCTTGAGACAGGTTTACTACCATTCTAACTTCTTTCTTTCTGTGTTGTAACAACAGTGAAACAAACATGGTTTACTTTAGTCCTAATTCCCCTTCTAATCTCCCTATTCTTGTGCATTTTAAGAAGCTCTACCTTTTACAGATCTTTCCAAAAGTTAAATTCAGAAAGTCCATTGGTTTTAATTCTATAAATAGTAAGTAGATTGTGTTAGCTGAGTTTTTTGGGGGGTTGTTTTTTTTTTCTGTATGGCACTCTTGAACCTTTGGTCACTTTCTGTAAACTTGAAAACTTCCCCATGCTCCATTTTTATGATTTTGTAGACAAAAAAAGAGTTCTTCATGAAACTCATAACTGGAAGACATTAGTACCAATGAGTATAAATATTAGAGAAGCTGTGTAGTAAAGCTCACACCTAAAAGTTTGTAAATGATGCTGGAAAAAAAAAGCCTATTATTCACTTTGAAATTATATAGCCTAATGGAATTCTGGAGCTGGGCCATAAAACTTATCAGGAAACCCAGTCTGAAAAT
>JANHFX010013957.1:84436-100136 GCA_027560015.1 Chloroceryle amazona | reverse complement strand
TCTTAGCAGGAGAGGTGCTAGCAGTTCTGGTTTTGTCTTTTACATTGGTTGTACATAGCCTTCAACCATCAAAAGTACTCGTTTTACTCTCCTGAATAATAAACTTTGGCCCTCATAAAGTTGTCTGTCATCTGCATTCTGTGTGGGAGCACATCAGCATCTTCATATGCCCCTTAGAATGCTTTTATGTGCTTATTGATTAGAGCAATACAATTTTTATATTCATTTTAGAAAAATTCCAGAGCACTTTACAAAACACCAATTTTCAGTGAAGAGCAGGGTGAGGGTTTTTTTCTTTCTCTTGACCATGTTAAACAGGTATTACAGTTAACAAAGTTCAGTGAATATGGACTATAATGTCTAAGTAGTTTTCTTCTCAGATACCTTCTCCTATTTACATTGAACCTGCTGTACTCCACTGAGTCTGACTATGAACAAAAGTGTCAAGACCATTTAATCATAAAACATCTCACCTGTTTTTGTTGTAAAACTTAAATATCAAATGAGATATGAATATTTAAAATTCACTTCTACATTGACATCTCATATGCACTGCATCTTTTTATGAAAAACTTGCAATCTGAGATGTATTTCAACACATGAATCCTGGAAGAACATAAGACAGTGAAGATAGCAAATAATTCAGGAGCAAATAAGAATACAAATGAGATATTTATTCAGAGGGTAGTTGGAGCTAAGCAGATCAGATAAGTAACAACCAGCAAAGAAATTATTATTGGACTTAGAAAAATGATTCTGGTTTTGGAGAAGAATGAAAAAGCAATTATTTTTGCTTCACTTCTCAAAACACTTGAGGATTACTTTGTCCAAAAAGAATTCTTTCACAGTCACATTGTAGCCTTCCTGGCAGAGGAAACAAAAGACCTCCTCTCTACTTGCTGGTAATGTGAACTGCAATTTTATACCTAGATCCTGTTGACAGTTGCTGCTCAAAGCAGATACTGAACACACAAATACTTTGATTACAGCTTGAAATCAACTGCCTATTGAAAGACATTTTACAGCATTAGTAGAGGACTTCTATCCCTAGTAAAATAGAGGATTTCATTGTAGATCACTAACTAGCCCTAAATGAGAGTCTGTAGTGCCCCAAAAGCCCAGTATCTACAGGCATAAACATTAAAAACTTTTTTTTTTCCTTTTATGAATGTCAATATCCATTCCCCTGCACTAAAATATGTTCTTTGTGGGTTCTTCCTTGAGTAAAAATAAGCTTAGTGTCTTTGTGTCTTGAAAATTCCCCCAAAAATCAGAAGTGAAATTCAAGTAATGTTAAAATAGGCCTTATGGTGGCCCTGTAGGTCAAGGTGTCTTTAACTGTATTCTTTGCTTTTAAACAAACAAGATATTTTCAACCTTAGGCCTACAGTTCTTAAAACAGGAGTTTCTATTACCATTCTTCAAGTTTTTCCTTGTATTTTTAGTTGCATTTTTTATGTATCAAAGGCAAAGTTTAGTAATACTTTTACTATTTTCAAAAGAATTTCTGTAGTATCTTTTCCTCAGCTGAGAAGATATCTCTCTTTAAAATATCCAAATTATCTCAAAATATATTTTCTTTAAAAAACAGGTTTATATTTTTAAAAATAAGCAGTCTCTCTCTCTATGAATATAAAGACATGATTAAATTTAAGCTTTATTTTCAGATTACCAGTAGCATTTGTTTCTTAGAGTAAAGTTAAGCAAATATGATTTCAATTCATGGTCTAGCACAATGCTAATGTCTACAGAGTGACAAAGACATCTAGTAAATAGAATGCTGCAAGGAATTTGCAGTCCTATCAGAGACTCTCTTGATGGATACTTTTCACATTAGGGAAAGCTTAATTGGGATAAGTTCCAAATGTGCTGACTAGCACTTCTTAGAAGAAAATGCTCTGTGAAAGGACTGATAAATTCCAGTTGACAGTGTCTAGAGGAGGCTAGTCTGGGGGACTTGTTGGACAGCAGAAAATGTACATGGATGAGTACTTAAATAAGGAGAAACATTAGCTTTATAGTAACAGTATTTTTTTTCAAGCTTTCCATGTCATACTTGGCATGCTTTTCATACTGAAAACTAGCAAGCTCTGTTTTATTACTGTGTGGGAATACACTTCAAGTGCATTAATGATCAAAAGAATTGCCTCAAGTGTAATGGGCCCAGACAAACCACCAGTGCAGCAGAGCTACAAACACTTCTTGAGGAGCTGAGTTACTATGCAGCAAGTAACCAATTGTTCCTACTGTAATATTTTCTGGTCCCTTTCACTGTATATTCATTATTCCCATATTTGTAGAATAATTCTGTGATGGAAAAGAAAATAAAATATCCCCAAACCTATGCATAGTGTATTTTGTGTATTTTCAATTTATAGAGTTTTCAGATGTTAATAATGAAATGTATTTGATCAGTTACCATCAGCAATTTTTCAGAGGACACCCAAATTTTGCATTTATATAAAAGAACTGAACTGTCTCCAAAATGCCCAAGTGTGAAATCTTGGTATGTTAAGCATTTCTGGCAATTTGATTATGTAAATGTTTTTAATTAGTGTCTGTTCTAAGCTCATCCAGAATAAGTGTTAAAAAATGAATATCTGATAAAGAGAAAGCTTGACACCTCAATCAAGTACAGATGTTAAAGTGGAGAAAAGCCACTTAGCATCAGTGTCTGAAACAAGTAAATTACTTTGCCTGTGATGAACTGAAATTCTAATATTGCTTTTCTAGAACAATTTTCATTCAGAGTTTCTCTCAAGTCAATCAAGCAGAAAGACATCCAGATTAGAAGCCTCATTAGTACTTTTCTGTGGTTTTTTTTGTTTGTTTGTTTATTTTGTGGGGTTTTTTGTTTGTTTGGGTTTTTTTTAATGCTTTAATGTTTTAATTTTAGTGCTGTTGATGTGAACCTCCCATTTGGAGGTTTGGGATTTTGTGCAGTCTTGTGCCTGAACGATGCAGAATTTGATAACAATGCATTACTGTTAGTATTTACTGAACAGGTACCCCGCATAGCATTAGTATTAGCACAACGCAGACATGCTGTGTGGATTAATATGTTCAGTTGAATATATTAATAGTTTCTCTTAAAATGGGAAAAATAAAACTTCAGCTCACAGGAAGCTATATTTAGTATGCCTTGTAAAATCCTTCATTTGATGTGTATCATAGTTTTTAATTAAACCTTCTCGTGGTGTTGCAGATAACGTTGTCGTGTGCCTGTCTCTTAAGTGACCACAGCTCACAGTCATTTGTTGGTAATTTTCTCTACGTCGATTCTCTGGTTCGTTGTGCTCTGTACGTTGATTGAAGAGGCTTGCCATAGTTAGAGGGCCTTTGATCCTGTGGCAAAAGAGAAGTTTATGGGTAGAGTAGGTTTGGTTTTTGGGGTTTTTTTTGAGTGAATTAATTATAAATTTCAAGGTTTATATTATGGCAACAAAGCATAGAGAACATTAATCTGTTTCTTCAAAGACAGCATAACATGTCTGGTTTTGTTTTTTTTTTTTTTAATCCTTCTTAAATATGTTATAAGAGACCACCATTGCTGATGGGCTTGATCTTGGCCAGTGGTGGGTCTGTCTTGGAGCTGACTGGCATTGGCTCTGTTGAACACAGCAGAAGTTTCTAGCAGTTTCTCAGAGCAGCCACCCCTGTAGCCCCTTCACTACCAAAACCTTGCCCCAGAAACCAAATAAAATATGTTTTTAGATTATGTCTTCCTGTAGATAAGTTCCTGTTTTCTCCCAATGTATAAACTTGTCTTTTAAATAGTAAAGCTTTTCTGCCACTTTGACTAGCTTTAGAAATACCTTTATTTTTGTTGCTATTTACCATACTTCTCAGTTAATAATATGAGCAAAAATAACCAATAGACCATTTTCAGTTTTTAAATTAAAATATTAAACATTGTTGGAGCAACTTGTTCACTGTGAAATTAGAAAAGATGTGGTTTGCATTGTAAGGATGCAGTTTGCAATTAACCACCTATTTTCATAGTCAAGAAACCAAGCCTTTTTTAATGATCCAAGTTTCAGTTGGGCTTCTCTGCAGAAAATACAAATATGGAGTCTTGTTTTATTTCAGCATACAGTAAGGTATCATGGCATAATAACTGTTGGTTGTTTCAGAACATTTCCTACTCTGTAGACAATGCCTTTTAATCAGTTCAGTGAGACACGTAGCTTGTTGTATTAGTGACATATGCCATAAATTAAAAGCAGTGAAACATAAAAAAATGGCACTTTATAGCGAAAATAATTTCTAGTTTATCCAAAAACAATCTGCAGAGCTCTCACTTGTGGTCCTAACTCTCAGAATTGCTTGTAGTTCTTTTGTTCTCTGGGGTACCAGTTTGTGACCTACAGAGCACCTCACAGGTCTCTTGTATTCCCTTGGCTGTCTGTTTCTTACTTGTGGAATTTTTCTTTTGGTGACATCTTGACCAGAGTCTTCAAAGAACCTGCAAAATGATCCTCTTCATTTTCCTGCCTCTCTGTGCTCTGCAGTACATTTCATGTTCTTCCAGCTTCTAGGCAAATTAAAATATCTCGTATGGCCATTCCCTGCTTTCTTTAGAATTGCTGGTTTTATCAATAAGTAGTAGTTCTTTTATTTTTTATTTTTGTATTGAGAACAATATTTATTTAGTGTATTAATCTGCCAAATATCCCATGGGTTTGCTTGATTAAGAAATTTGTTACTGCTTTGTTACATTTTTTTGGTTTAACATTCCTGAGCTTTCATCTGTTACTTTTGCTCTTTCTCGTTTGGTTCAAGAATTGCAGAATGGCAGTCTATTGATTTCCAGACTGACTTGCAAAAGCTTTATTCACAAGTCTTCTACACTTTGCTGGTTAATGAACACCACCATTTCAAACACAGATAAATATCCTCCTGTCTCTCCTTTGGTAATTTCACTCAGGACTATGTTGCATTGGTCTTTATCCACTTTATAAGTGTGTATGCTCATAAGTGTACTTCATACATGGGAGAAAAGTCTGTAGTTCATTACCAACTCTCATCTGAGATTACCTGTAACATGATTTGATTGCTTTAAAGTAAGGCAAGTGTACCTGATCCTCAACATCATTATATTAAAATAATGTAATTACAATGTGCTATTTTTCTCCTTTATATACATACATAACACAGATGCACAAAGCAGTTGACACCTAAAACAAAGGAGAAGTTACTTATGAGTTCAAGTAGTTCATATCTATCCATGGTCCTAAGGCCATACAATGGATATGAATACTCAGTTGGAAGCATCAAACGTTCTTGGAACCATAAAATGGACTGAATTAATGAGGTCTTGCTTAGATGCTTCCCAAATACTTTCCAGGGATAAAACTAAGAACAATCTGGAGTAGAAGACCAAATATTCTTGGACTCCTAGAAGATTTTAATGGGAAAAGAATTACGGTTTTACAAGACAGAATTTTTCATTGCCAGGTGGATGTCTCTAAATATTCTTCGCTCGATTACCGTCTTCAGAACAAAAAGTCAGTTACATTACTTGTCATAACCACCCTCTCTGAAGACTTATTTCTGCAAAACATTATCATAAGATTAAGACTTGCAGTCCTTCCATTTCTTACCATGGTATATTAATCTGGTCTTCACAAAACTTGTGGAATCTTCTTTGAAACTGCTGTATACCTGGCACATTTTTTCACAGAAAGTATTGTTGCCTGGGACAGTGAACTCAACTTTTTCAATTAGGTGCAGACAGTCACTTTAAGACATCCAGCTTTTGTAAAAGATTTTTCTTGAACTCCTACATAAGTGCCTGTGTGGTAGCCTCTTAAGCTATTGTAACTGGGGAGGCTTTTGCTTAGATCATTTATGCCTTCCATTATATTAATTCAAGATTAGGTCTGGGATGTAAGCAGGTGTCTTTGTGGTCTTAGCTCATCTATTTGTGAAGGAATCATGTTTAAATTCAGAACTGAAGGTGAAACCTGATTGCATTGACTCAATGTTACTTAAATTGTTTCTGAAATACAAATTTTCTTGATCCCAATGCCTGTATTTAACCCCATAGTAATCTCCTGTCCCAAATTTTTAAACTAACTTTGGATTAGTTTTTAATTGGGGACATTTCTGTTTGAACCATATCATACACAATTGTTGCAACACAATTTTCATTAAAAATACAATAATCATTTTTTTGTTATTCTAAGGAAAAAAAGCCAATTGTGTTAGCTTTATTAGTAATGCATCATACTGACCACAAATAAATGGTAAATTTAGATGTATTGATTAGTGTAAATCCCCATTTTGAAGCAATTTATTTCTCTACTTCTAATGTATAACTGTAGGAACTAGACATGTATTTAAATTAAACATAATGCCAAGAATCAACTTTATGAATGTATTTTTTATTACAAAAAGCAAGAACACATGATAACATTCTTGATCAAATTCCATCTTTTACCATTCTTCTAACTACTACAGATGTGGTAGGAAATTAAAAAGTACGATTTCAGATTCATTGAATATTTGCATTTCTTTTTAGATTATCGACATAATGGGAGAGATCTTCAAAGTTCAACGCTTTCAGTGCCAGAACAAGTTATGTCATCTAATCATTGCTCTCGATCAGGGTCCCCTCACCGTGGAGATAGTATAGGACGGACTAGATCGTGGTCTCCCAGTGTCCCTCCCCCACAAAGGTAAACTGTTATTTAATTATGCAGCTATGTATATTTAAGTGTTATTGATCCTGTAGTAATACTGGAAAGAATCTCCAGACTTTGAAAATGGCAAGTAATTAGTGAGATCTTAGGAAGTTTTGTAAAGCTCATAAAGTTTTTTCCTTACATTTTACCGATGTGTAAAAATTCACCTAATTTTGCCTTACTTTTCATCAAAAATCAGTACATTCCAATCTTAAGGCAAGAATAATATTTTGCTGTCATTTCTCTCTTTCATTTTTCAAGAGATGTTCAGAAGGTGTCATGTTTTATAGCATGTGACAGTTTGACATTTTCTTAACATTCATTCAGCAGTGCCTGTTTTCAACTCTTTTGTCTGTGTAGAATTAAGGCACTGGGAGAGCCATGCTTCCTGCCTTGTAATAGCTTTCTTTCACCTATATTTTTCAAACTTTTAAAGCATCAAGGCTCAATTGACATACATACATTTTTATACTGAAAAATGTCAACTCCTGATCTTAGAAAACTTCTGATAACTCAATCTTGTGAAACAAAGATCAGGATATTTCTTCCAAAAGCTAGCCATTTTGGAGAATTACTACTACTAGATTGACTATACTGTTAAGCCAGAGTTAATAATTTTCCTGCATGCATAAGCTTTCTTAAGAGGAAGCAAAAGGATGGATGTAAAGGGGAATGAAGCCTGTTTTCCAGCAGTTTTGTCACTGTATATGGGTAGAGTTCCATCTGGTGTAATTCAGCTGCAATAAAAGGGGAAGTTACTTTCTTTGCCCATAATGTTCACAGTTCCCATTTAATACTAAAGATCTGTTATCCAGTATTTCTTGTCAGGTGCACGTGTCTATCTCTTTCTTCTACAGCCATTCTGATTCTCTTGTGTTCTGCTTTCCTTTCTGTTATCTTTGTTCTTTTTGTTAGCTTAAAATTCTCTTGACTTCGTATTCTCTTACTTAAGCGCTAACTTACCATTTCCACTAACAGATACAGACTAAATGATAACCATTTGCATTAGTGAGGCATTAGGATCCCAAATTATACCGTAGCATCGCAGACAGCTAACAGGCAGAAACTCTTAAGTTTCTACTTGGAAACCAAAGCCATTTGTAAATGTAGCCTCACTTTAAATGAGACATAAACAGTAGACAGAGAAACCTGTTCTGATTTCTGCTATACTGATTTCAGTCTAAGAAATTGCCTGTGCTAAATCTCCTGGGGTTGTCTTGTACATAGACATAAAAGTGAGCAAAATCTCTGTGTGTGTGTGGTGTGTGCATGCATGTTGTGTGCAGGTGGGCAAGAACTTTTACCAAGCTACTAATTAATGCTTGTCTACCATGACTGTCAAACCTTTTCATTTTTATGTAGCTTTTCATTTTTTTACATGTATGAAATGTTTCTTTCTTCCTGACTTTCCTAAAGCTATTTTTTTTTATATGCTTTTGAACTTAGAGAAAAATGTTTCAGCTGTTTACTACAATGCCACAAGCCAGTGCATTATTTATGTAATGTTTTCCTGCCCACACACCAAATAAATTTTTGAGGATTTGTTCATCCAGAGAATTGGGATTGCAGAATTTGAAAGTTTATAGAAAAGCAGCATAATACTTGGGTTACAGAAATGTCTTTTTTTAATCCAGGTGTACTCAGCAACGTTGTCAGCATTATTAATCACATTTGCACCATGTTTAGTTGAGTTTATGTGCTGCTACAGACACGTTCTAACTGCAGTAAACATGCTGCACACCCAGAGGTCTCCCAGTTAGCAATTGAAGCCCCTGCAGGCAGGAGCTCTCAGGCCATAGAAGTGCAAGTTGCTGTTCTATCTTAGAAGCCATTTTGTAGTCCTCAGTCATTCTACTGGATTTTGTTAATAAACTCCACAAAAGGTACACTGCGTAGTAGCTGGCAAGAAATTGTTACTGCTCTTGTAAGGTGAAAACCTTAAGCTGAAAAGCTAACACATTTAATAGACTGTTATTCTGTCTGTAGAAAAGAAAGGAGTTTAGACTGTGCCAGGCACTGAGCAACATGATCTTTAGCTTTTTCTGGGACTGTATGTTTGAAAAAAAACAGAGGAAGGTGACTATGGGAAGTGGCTAGGCTGAAATGGTCTGGTAAATATAGTAGGATGCTCATTGTTCTCTACCATCACCACCTGCAATTACTCCTTTTCATGTTCCATGCATGTTCTATCAGCTGCAAGCAAGCTCCAAAGGATTGAAGATGTTGTGAAAGCAACTTTTCTTATAGAACAAATTTAATTGGAGAAAGTATGTAATTTTCTGTTAAATACTAAATCTGTCTGACAAAGGCATCCTTAGCAGAGTCACACAGTAGAAGCAATACAGTAGTGTAAGATGTTAAAAAGCAGCATGAAGTCAGAATCTGATGAAGAAATTTAAATGATAAATTATTTAGAACAAACCAATGACAAGCTTAATGAAAGTGATTTTAGCAGACAAGATGGTACTGAGTTTTCAGGACTAGACCTTATAATCAAAGTTTAGGCAGGAGTTTCAATTGTGTTAGCAGACAGCGAAGGTCAGATCTTTGGGAAGCTTTGCAAAGAAACAACAGATTGAAAAAGCCTAAATATTTACAGCAAATAAAATGATGAGTAAAATAGATTATAATACTACAGACAGAAAAAAAATAACAAACCAAACCAAGAGGTTTTGTTCTTTTGTTTAAATGCAAATGAAAAGAGAGGCCTTGAGGAAATGGGTTCTAGTGTCAGCAACTAGAATTCAGAAAAGAGGAATGAGAATTGGTTGTAGGGAAAAGCAAAAAAGTTAACAGAGCCCTGTCACTGTCCAGTTCAGCGTACAAATGTAGATGAAACAGTGGAGAGGTAAAGGCTATACTGGATTTTCTACTATTGTGGTATAAATAAAGGGGTTGAAACACATACAGAGAAGTTGCAGGAAAGAGTTCTAGAGTAGAGGGTAGAAGAATAATACTCACTTTTAATATAGCCAGAGTAAACTTTATATTTGGCTTCATGAAAGCCATGGTGGAGAAATTATTTATGAGAAATGAAGCAGAGCTGGGGACAAATGTTTGTGCGTAATGCAATATCTTCATAGCACTTACATGCAGAAATAAACAAAACCATGGCAGCAGTGACACAAATCAGGTTAACACTAACCAGGGACTGGCAAATGAGAATGACAGGTACCAAAAGAGCAGACAAAGTGGAAGGGAAGGACACAAACTGAATGGTATAGAACTGAAAAAAAAAAAAAGAGGCCCACATTAAGGAAGACTGCAGAACTCAGAATCTGATGTCTTTTATCCTTAGTCGGAATGTGGATCAGGGACCACGAGGGACTCGATCTACTCCTGCGCATTACAATACCCTGAACCGAATGGATAGACACCGAGTTATAGATGACCACTACTCCCCGGACAGAGAGAGGTAAATATGTGAATGGAATTAGAATCAGCTGTAGCCTACACTCATCAATGTGAATTGCTTCAGCTTGGTAGCACACTAAATAGCAAAATTCCTTACCTAATCCAACAGATGAGCGTTTCCCTACTCATATATCCAGTGTTTACAATATTATATATTAAAAAATGTACAGTGCACACAAGGCTGACAAAGCTGTGTATCTTTGCCAAGAGGGAATCTGAAAAATTGTACAATATAAAAAACAAATAGCTTATTTATCCCTTTTGATAAAAATAGTTTATGTACTATTTTAACACATTTTTTTAGAGTGCAGAATATCTTCAAAAAAATCTAATGGTAGATTTGGTTATTTATGCTACTGAATAATGAGACATAAAAAAGTACATTCTAGCAGTGTATTTGTCTTTCTCAACTATATGAGTAATTTTTATGGGGAAAACTTATAGCATGGTATGTTAAAATGAAATTAGGGTCTTCGTGTTTAGAAGCCCATCTTAAATGTGCTCATATACATGAATAATGCTTTTCCTAATGGAACTTCCCAAAGAGTGAGCAGAGCTACAGTACCCTATGAATTTTAATAATGTAAAAAATTATTGCAGGCAATAATTGGCTAATGTAGTTATTTTTGCTGAATTAATCGTGGTAGTGTCATTGTGACATTAAAAAAACCCATAAAATTACCTTTCCCACCTCATTGTCTTCAAGTCATAATATCAAAGCAAAAAGCATTATTTACCTTTAATTCTGTAAATCTTCTGGCTACTTACACACCAAGTTGAAAACCTGCAGGTTACAATCAGAGGCTTGATTGCTAGATATTGTCCCATTTCATAACTGCATATAAGGAGTAATATAGAAATATTTTGCACTCTTATGGAATCCCTTGTCACTAGTATCAGACATGTATACCCTTCCAGATTAGTGTAACAGGTTATTCTTCAAGTGAAATCAAAGCACGTAACTGTTGTTGTTAGTGGTAGCACAAAGAATTTAAGAAATCAGTGGCTTTTTGTTAGCAATGCTGAATAGGTCTTAAAATCACAGAATCTCAGAATGGTAGGGGTTGGAAAAGACCTCTGGAGATCATCTAGTCCAACACCTCTGCCAAAGCAGGATCACCTAGAGCAGGTTGCACAGGAACACGTTCAGGCAGGTTTTGAAAGTCTCCACAGAAGGAGACTCCTCAGCCTCTCTTGGCAGCCTGTTCCAGGCTCCATCACCTTCCCAGGAAAGAAGTTTTTACTGATATTGATGTGGAGCTTCCTGTGTTTAAGCTATCAATATAAAGAGAGTTAGAGCCACAATGTGAGAATCTTAGCATAATTCCAAAAGCAAGACATCGGCCAAAGCTGTAGCTGGGTATTACTTTCTGAAAGATATATCAGCAGCAAACAACAAGGCAGTGTCAGGAAATTGTATGCAGGCTCACAGCTCTAATCAGTTTAGATACCATTTAGCAACTATTTAACTATATTCTTTATCCTAGATGTCCTCTCCCTGAGGCATGGGATTGTTAATGGTGAATTTGACACAGGCAGAGTAGGCCAGAGCATTCAGAGAATGCCTAACTCAGTCTTGCAGTGGAAACGTAGGAGAAAACTCTAAAAGTGTAATTTTTTTTTACACTAGACACTTAGAACAACAGAGAAAAAGCAAGCTACATTTTGGGTTTGCTGTCCCATGGTTCATTGAATTTTTATGAAGGTACTGGAAAATTTGAAGTCACCATTTTCTGTTCACTTTAAAAAAGGAAAATTATCAACTTTGTCTCTATGTCCGGCGTCTTCTTGTCAGAAGAGTGGAAATCAGTTCATGTGAAGATGGTGTGTGGATGTGTGTGCATGTACATTAACAATCATAGTGCAAAAGCTAGCGTGCTGCCCTGACAGATTAACTTCATTACTTTAATATAAGTGAAATGAGTTGCTGCTGGAAATTAGTTTTCTATCTTTGCTATCTCTAACAAATGATAAGTAATATTTCATTTGTTTGTGAGGATGTAGACTAACAGTTTCATTTCGCTATACCATCATTTGATATGCTTCTGACATTGACTATTATAATGTAGCAAGTAAGGAAAGTGTGGCAGAAAACTAAAGTCTAAATGAAGGCTGTAAAAAAATTACCTTGGAGGTATTTTGTCTTTTTAAAAATGTTCTGTATCTAAACTTTGTCCTTATCTCCATGGTCTTTTGAGCATTCCCATCCACATGTGCATCTGAGATGGTGATTTTCATGAACAGCTCAAAAGACATACTTGCTTTAGATACAGATCTGGAGCAGTTCTGGAGTTCCTTCACTTAAGCAATGCAAAGCTTAATAATTTTGCTATATTATGATTTATTTACACTATGATTTTAAATAGAAAGGCTATTAGCCATGTGAAAGTTGCCAATATTTCAGTCTTGGACTGTGAGAATTAGGTATGTCATAGGCATTTTTGTTTTATGTTGATAACATATTTATAAAACCACAAATTATTGATATAAAGCTAAATAAATTATTAATAATAAAGAAATAGTGGAGCACTCACTGGATGCTCAGAAGATAGATGGCATTTAGGCCTCTGCATGTTAAAATACATAAATCACAGAAAAATATGCTACCTCCTAATGTGCATACTGTCATATTTGACATACTTGATTTGACATACAGATGTAGCACATACCTTTCTTTCCCTTTGTTTTTACTAACCATGTATATTTTATGGAAAATATTACTGTACTCAACAGAAACTATTGCCAGACAGAGGCACATGCTTACATGAATAATATATCCATAAATATTACTGTTACATGGTTAGAGATACTATGAAAATGCACAAACATGTTAGGTTGTATATTCTTGATATATGATTATTGCCTTGTACTCTAGTAATTTACTGTGTTAATTTACATATAGAACTGATTTTTCTTCTTAATGAATTCAGACATAATCTGATTTTTATGTTGCACTTACAAGAACATTTTATAGTCCGTGATTATCTGTTATGAGTTAGATAGCATGGATAACATGGGCCCTAAAGAACAGGGAAAAGTATGGATATCCAGTAATGCCAGAGGATAAGGTCAAGTATAAGCTAAAGCTTACCTCACTTCTATATAGACAGAGTTCTGGGTACTGAGGAAGCATATATCAAAGACTTAAAAGATTTTATGTGCACACTGTACAAGTGGTTGCATCTAAATGCCATCTTACTCTGATTCTGAACTCCTGAACTAAAAGCATAAAGAAAAAGGTTGCATTGCCTGCCATATATTCAGAAGGAAACGTCTCAGAACTTGCTAAGAGCACCAGACCTCTGAGTTCAGAGAAGTATTAAGGCAAATTAGATACCAGACGCTGGGCATTTATAATAGTTCAGTGGGTTTTTGACAAGTAGTTAGGAATTGGATGCTAAGCAGGACATTGACTGATGGTGTTTCATTCACAAACAAGTGAAGGGAACAGTCTGGGCTGTTCCTTCTTATGGACAGTAAATTAAGCTGCTTGCAAGTAGCAGTTGCATTTCCATGAAATTCATGTTCTGCAGCATATGTTCTGCTTGAAGTCCTAGTGTTGTTTAAAGCTTTGCTCTTTAAAACTGATTGAATATACTATATTTATTGATGGCTTATATTTTTGTAAGACTATCAAGAAAACTTTTCAACAATTCACTGGAGAAATAAAAGGGGAAGTGAATGAGAATTGTTAACTTTAAAATGTCATCTACTGGCTGGAAACACTTAATTCCTTATTAATACTAAGGTACTTTCTGCAAGAGTTTTGTGGTGTTCATTCCAGGGTTGCATGTAAATCATTTAAAGTCATATTCATGTGGATATAGCCTGGGAATGTCACCATGTAGTGATGAGAATAACCTGGTATGCAGTTGTTTGCCATCATCACACATAAGCTGCAGTGGTAGACTCCTACACTTTTATTTGATTGTTCTACCTGTGGATGTGCAAATATTCTAAAGCAAATTTTAGGAACACGATGAAGTTATTTTTTTGATGTCTCTTGGCATCACGCTGACTTCCATGCTGTTACGGGCAGACTGCTTTTGGTACTCAGGTCTGGGCATTAGTTTAACACCACACATTTTGCAGCCTGCAGTACAGCTCTGCAATTATTTTCTTAATTGTCCTTCTTAGGATCTCATCTTCAAATTTTCAGTGTATGGTGTCAAATTGGGTCCTGCTGAATTACAGGTTTTTCATTCCTGTAATAAACTACAAAGCTTAAATGGCATAATCAGAGACTTAAGTTAGAAGCTTTTTATAGTGATGACTAAGCACTTACATTTATTTGACAAGAAGTGAGCACAGAGATCTCTTGTACTATATGTAATTAACCATCATATGCTTGTAAGGAATATTTACATGTGACTGATGATATATTTTATCCACATGCAAAAGAGGCAGAGAAATAAGCATAGTATAGCAATAGTATAGCTACTTGTAACAATGTGTTTGATTACTAGAAAATCATTAATTATAAGCAAATTAAGATATGAGAAATAGGAGGATAAACATGACATTTACCACGTTTCAAGTGCCATTAGTGTACACATCTAATGTGGACTTTTGTGATTAGGTAAAAATACCCCAACATAATAACAAGGCCTTCATCTAGATTCATCTTTTGTCACAATAGGATAAATACTAGGAAAATTTACACTCAGAAATGGGAAAATTCTGGAGCTAGCTATGTGAGGACTGATTTCCCAGTGATGGTAGCCTTTCAGGCAGCATAGGTAAACCTCTGCTAAAGATCTTATTCATACTGAGGTTATCATTGTCTTCAAGAAAGGCAACAGGCAATCTGACTTCGTAAGATTGCTTTCAGGCAGAGATTTATACTCCTTTCCTTCCTAACTGAACTACTGTAGAAACCCCCTAATTTTAGCTATCTGCTTGATCCGTTCTCTCTCACTGGCTTCTCAGAATAAACGTGTGAATTTTCTAGGTAATTTTACATTTAGAACTAGATATCAGATTTCTAATGTTGTTAATGATTTCAGAATGCTTTTGTAGCTCCTGTGTTCTCAGATTTTTATGCCTTTTGTTGTGTGACGTGTATCGCTCCTTCTCCATCTTATTGTTTCATATTTGTATTTTTCCTTCTGCCACCCTACCCAGTCATTATGTAACTTTACCTCGTTCCCGGCACACCACAGATCACCATTACAGAGATGCCAGGTATATATTTTCCTCTGTGTGATTCTGTGTGGATAATGCGTGTACTTCTGCATACCTACATGTCCACTTCTGGTTTTATTAGTCTGTGTATAGTGCTAGAAAACTTAGAAGTCTCGAGTTAACATCAGCATTAGCTTTCTTAATATAGTGTGTAGACAAACACTGGGTAATTTTTTATATCTTTCACTTTTTAAATGTGTTTTTTTTACTACCATAGTATATAATTGGTGGAATCCATGAATATTATGCTATACTTCTGTGTTTCTAATGGCTTCATGGAAGTCAGTACAGAAAATTATTGTAAACAAGAAACACAAATACCTGCTAATACTGTGATTTCCATAGACAGAATGTCATGCAGGTATGGTTGTGTTAAAGGCCACAACAGACAAAACTGGAGTGTGATACCTTTCCAT
>JANHFX010013957.1:63822-74079 GCA_027560015.1 Chloroceryle amazona | reverse complement strand
TTGAGTTGTAAGCTGTTATGATTGCTTACTGTTGAAAAATGATCATTTTTTTAAGGCTTTCTCTTTATATACTTTTAGATCAATTAATGTATTCATTTGTTGAAAATTCTCCTTTTTATTTGTTAAGAAAAGTAACAAATCTGAAGAAATTAAAAATTAGAAATTGTTATTTTCTGCATTGGGAAAAGGGTTCACTTTTGAAATTTCCAGAATAAGAATATAGAGCAGTGCGGATAAATCTGTAGATAAATGTTGTAGCACCTTTGGGTAGGTCTTGTAGTTACTAGAATTTACAGGGGTACCTAAAGCATATGGGATATGAATTCCCATTTTTGATGGGTTTGGAATATAAAATTAGATTGTGAATACTCACAGAGCTTTCTGCATGCTAACTTAGAGAGAGGTTAAGAAGCAAACACTTAACTGCTGTACTCCTTCCTCAGTGCAGGGGAGAGTTTGCTCACAAGCCTTGTAGACTTTGACAGAGCAATAGGCCACCTACCAGCATGTTTCCCTTAGCAAAGGTAGAAAGAGGCTGCAAGAGGCAGTATGCAGTGGAGGTCACTAGTTGACATTTTATTAACCGTATCTTTTATAATTAAAAGTCTGTCGGCAAAGATAAACAGCTCTGCCATGCATTAAAGTATTATATGGATGTTGAATACTTAGGATATTACATTTCCCTCTCTAAAAATCACTAATTCATATGATACGAACTTTAATGACAAAAGAGGAAACTTTCATCTCGATAACTTGGGAGCATAAGCCCTCACGAATGTTACCTGAAATGTATGAACTTTTGTTTTGGATTCACTGAGGTGTTTTAAAACAGGAGGATTGCAGTAGTAATGCAGAGTTGTATATTGTGGTAGGTAAGGAGCTCCACTGCCCAAGCAGGTTATTGGAGTAGTATTTTTTTTTATAAAAGGGACAGTTTGTTTCTGAAGACCTGGATCATTTAGCACATGTGTTTACTGTTAAAAGGACCAAAAAAATGTGAGGGCGAAGAACAGACAGTAAAATTGTCTCTTGAATTGTTCTTTATATGCGTATGATCTAAAAACTCATAGTGAAGCTTTCAGTATGCTTATATAGCACTCCATTTGCTGCTGTGGGTACAGAGAGTTGCATCATGTAGCCTGTACCGTGAGGGCAACAACTTGGTTTCACCTCAGGATTTAACTTGATCTTCAAGTCCTTCTGTCTACAAAACAGTGGTGCCAAAGCTTCATCTAAAAGCTGCCAAAATCCATGTTCTTTTTTCCACTTGAAGTAAATGTCAGCTGCAGATTGTGGCAAACTGAATCTTTATATTAACTATTGAACATGAAATTTCTGAGGCCTAGATCTGTTAGCATAGTGGTTAGATATAGGAGCTCCATTATGCTCTGCAGAATACAAAACCTGCCCACTAAGCCATTAGCATTGATCCTAATGGTAAAAATTCATCCCTGCCTTCTAATACAGGCTGTTGGTCAGATCCCAACATCCTAAACAATACTTTTTATACTACAGCTAATGAGAATGAGGCCTTAGGAGTGATATGTGGAAGAGGCTTAACTTCTTACTACATGTTTAAGAGAATCATGTGGTTGTTACTCACCTGTTCCTCTCTATGTTCTACTGACTGTTGGGAGGAGAGAGAAATAGAAAATGGAATGATACCTCTTGCCATACTGCCCAGTCCCTGCTGCTGTGGGCTCTAGCAGTCCCCTACTCGCTGGCAGAAGGGTCATTCTAGCTCTCTGTGTGACAAACCCAAGGGAGAAAGTCTGTGGGCTCACTGATTTCCTTAAACATGTAGGTAAAAAAGGTAGGGGTGGGGACCTTGGTCGTATTTTCTTTTGTCGTTTCATTGAATTTAGGAATATTTTTTTCTTGGAATTTATTCCCTAGTCTTAAGAATTTATTCCCATGGTCATTTTTTTAATGACCATGCAGATGGCTGACACCTTTTTTACCTTCCATAGCACTGAAAACTCTCTTAAACAGTTACCTAAACTATGCAACATTCATATCAAAGCTAAGGTTGTGTTTCTTTGTCTATCCACAATGTAAAAGAAGCGAGACAGTGGATGTTTTTGCTGATGAAGCATCCCATTCAGAAACAGAACTGATAGAAGAACGAGTGAGGTAATTTTGTTGTGGTTTTGTGCCAGGCTCAGCTTAAAACTATCATTATGTGTCTCACTGTGGTGTGTTTGCTTGTTAGGAGCTTGTAGATGTAGGTTCATGGTGAATGGTATTATTCTGAACCTGTCTGTGGCAATTCCTTCATATGCTCTGGGAATCCAATTATTACTTCATGGAAGGCCTGAAGAGACGTTCGTTTTAATGAATCTTTTATCAACCCATTCAGTGAAGTTAGCCACCCTAGAGACAGCTGTACTCTGTCTCAATATGGTTTTTAGAAATAAAATGCTGTTAATAACATAGGACTCTTCAGAAGTCTGTGGTATATCGCTCTCTTTTTTTATACTAATTAAAATTCTGCTTCTTGTTACACTTAATCACCATCCAGTCACTCTTTTTATTAACTGGCTTCATTGTAAAATGCATGACTTCACTCACGGAAAAGTCCTGAAGGGTACATGTTCCCCATTTGTATTCTATAGCTGTTAAGTTATTCAAGGAGAGCGAGGAGGAGTGTGAATATCATAAGTAGCTCCATCAGGGTATGTTTTTTACTTTTAAAACTACATCGATTTTATGTATTTTAGGATATTGCTAGGATATTACTCCTTGTAAACAGACCAATTGCATTTTGGAAAAAAAAAAAGTGGGTTTTGATTAATTTCTGAAATTAAATGGCATGATTAATTGCCTAAGGTAGTAGAAGACCAGACTGCTGGATCAATAGTGTAATTCCTCCCTGTTGTATCTCTAATGGTAGCTTTTTCCACTGCTGTTTTGTCACAGTTCTTTAGGCTGGGGGTTAGAAGATTTTTATTTTTTTTTTTCTAATTGCAAACCAAGCTTTGTCTGGTTGGTGAAACCTCTACAAGTACTAATGATGTTGTAGATTTTCATCTGACTGCACTGCATATGAACCCATCACTATAGCCTAGCCTATGATTTGATAGACATCCTCAGTCTAATAGTAGTTAGCAGTGCTACATGGTAATTATTACACCCAGATTAAGAGTATTACCACTAAAGATAAAGCAGTTTGTAAAAATCTAGTCATGTGAGTAAAAATTCTCAATTAAACTGCACAGTTAAATAAGACCTTAGCTTTAGTGAGTTTTAATATTATGTCAGCTATTCTTTTCCTCCAAGGTTGATGTATTAATTAACAAAATAACAATATTTTTACCCAGAATTTGTCAGGAAACAGACTATTGCATGGATAGTCATTACTGAGACATTGAAAACATTTCAGCCCATTTATCAAGAGTATGGAGCAAGCCAAATCATACATGTATATAAAAAACCCTGTTATTAAGGAGTGAACTCAGAAGATTTATCCCCCCAAAAATGTACATAACAAAATTATTTGCTCCAAACCAGTGTCATGCAGCATATTTTATAATTAATAGAAAAGTCAAAGGTCAACTGAGCTGCTTTTTAACTAACATTACAGGAATTGTGAAGCAGCAGATAGACAGCCATATCAAAGATCCAGATCAACAGAGCAACGTCATATGCTAGAGCGGATGAACTCCCGCTCCCGATCCACAGAGCGTCCTGACTCAAACCTCATCAGGTCGATGCCTTCATTAATGACTGGAAGATCTGCCCCTCCTTCACCTGCCTTACCGAGGTGAAACAGACAAATCAATCAGACTAATCCCCTTCTGCCCCACCAGCTCACCATTTTATTTTCCCAGTAGCTAATTGGTATCGCCTCATCCTTAGCTGATCACTAGTAGCAATAGATACTAACCCTTTCAGTGCCAACACACTATTTATATTCTACTCTGGATATAATAGTGTGGCTGCCATTGCAAATTGTTTGCTAACAGTATTTAACTACATTTGTTTGTGATTTCTCATTTATCAGGAATCCTGGATGGTTTCCCACATGAAGCACCTCATAACTATCATAGTCTTCTCTTACAGTATTGGGAATTGTTTGTGTTCATCCAACATCGCTTATGGAACAACCATCATAGCAACATCAAATGAAACTATTTTTTTTTTTAAAAAAAAAGTTTCTTTACATGGACTATACTAACTTTGTCTATTAATTACAATTTAGCCACCATTTTCTCTGACTACATTTTACTGTGCCATAGTCTGTATTGTTCCTGTTTGAGTGCTATACTTTACTGATTGACATTTTGAAGATTTCTATACAATAATCTTTGCTTAAATAAACATAATAAAAAGATGAGTACATTTTGGCCTAGTTAATGTTCAGTAAAGCCTCTTCTTATTTTAGAACTGCAGAATATATTCTTTTGTTTTCTAAAAGTTAGAGTTAGTAACATCAAATCCCCAGTGAGAGTCAGAGTCAAATACCAGTGTCTTTTCTCAGTTTATGACTTGGTATAGACAAATCCCTGGAATCTCATTGCCACTCAATGGTAATTTAACCAAATACAAGCTGAGTAAAGATTGTTGAATTTGTCTTGTGGATAATATTATGTGTATGTGGGTATTCATATGCACATGAATATACACACAATACATTTTCTGGCTTGACTGTAGAAAAAAAGCATCTTATGGATGTTTAGCCTTTGGCTTTCCTTCCTTCTTTTTCACAGAGAGGTTTCTCTTTTTCTGAAAAGAGATAGTAGTTTCACTATGGGATTGCAAGGGTCCCAAGTGATTAAGCCTACTTAGTCATGTTCTGGATGGTATTTAAGGATGAATTTGTCATTTAATGGCTATGGTTTGTTTTGATATGTGTCTCATAGGTCACATCCTCGAACTGGGTCTGTTCAGGCAAGTCCATCAAGTACTCCAGTAGTAGGGAGAAGGGGCAGGCAGTTACCGCAGCTCCCACCAAAGGGGACGTTGGAGAGAAGTAAGTGTATGTTTTTCTCCTGCATTGCAGAATTATTCATGATGATCGATTATATTTGTTCTTTTTCTCTGATATTACAATTGAAATCTCTTGAGTTTTTGTGTGCAGAATTGGGATTCGATAGCAGTATTGTGGTTTGTACTCTATTTTCTTAATGTTTCACTATCTACAATACTCTTGACTGAAATGAATCATCATCAGCACAATAATCATCGACAGTGCAAACACACAAACCAAAATGGACTATTGGCATGATGCTGTTCCTTTTGAACTCAATAGGTATTTTGTCATTGATTTCCAACAGGCAAAGGGAATGATCTTTTTTATGATGTTTAGTAAGAAAACCCTGTCTCTTTAGAGAGTTAGGAGCATAGCTGATCACTTGTGAGTTCACATAGAGTATGTTACGGGTTGCTAACTTAAAACCTCTGCATCTTGAATCAGGAAGAGCAAGAAGAGAGGTAATAATCTTTAAAATAGGAAAGGTCAGCAAGATATTTCATGATTTGTGTTTTTCTGGTACTGTAACTGTGCATAGCTTTAATGTCTTATAAAAGCACTGCTCAGTGGAGACATTTTCCAAAATGCTTAGAAGCAGAGCTATATAAACACATTGTATATAAATACATCTTCACCCTTCCACATCTGGTAACTAGATGTGCTGTGCAAAACCAGTCTAAATGGCCATATACATTCCTATTTTTTTTTTAATCTTTCTTACAATGTATATTGTATATTTTATAAAACTTCTGTTGTTTTTAACCCCTGTGCTTTGGTTCCTTTTTTGTTTGTTTGTTTGTTTTGTTTTTGTCACTTTCCCTAGACAATGGAGACAAGGAGATAGAATCTTATGAAGGTCTGTACATAAAGGAGGGTTTGTTTTTCACCTGAAAGCTTTTTTGAGAGGCTATATAGGGAAAAATAAACCCAACTGCAATTGATGTTACTTGATTGCAAAAGACATAGTAAGAATTATGGTTGTAATTATTTTAATGTTTTTTATATTCAGACCTGTGGCTCATAAACTGTACAAGGTTCCACATGAAAAAAAAAAATAAAGACAGTATAAAGAATATCTAAACATGATCATCATTAGAAAAGTACCTAGACATGTACCTGGTTTTTAAATACCGAGGATTTACACTGCAGCAAGAGTACTTCAGTTAAGCTCTGTATGTATGTACTTGTCAGGATTAGCACTTCAGGCACATACTTAAATTAAAACATTTGAGGCTATTTAACATGTTTAATGTTAGTTGTACATTTAATCATAACAATGTTTTTATTGTAAATGTCTTGTAATATTAGAGAGTTGCTGAATTATTAGGTAATTTTCAAAAAATATATGAGCAGAAATTATTTGAATCAAGATAGTCTTTCAAAAAGTCCTAACACTTTCGTTTAAATTTAAATCTCCTTATATTTTATACCATTAAAACCATTTCATTTGCTTAATAACAAGCTACAAGTTATCAATTGCAGTCCTTGGTTATACCACTTAGGGTCTATATGTAGTATTACTGTATCTGTCTCATCAGACTTTTTAATTTAGTATTTACAGTGTTTATTTCCATTTTGGAGGCAAAATTTCATGCAAAGAAAACTTATTTTCTCAGAACATCACCCTAGTATGTTTTTTTCTTTGTTGTCTCGTGTATTGTGAAATGCTTATATGAAATACAGTCTAGATATGCCAGGAAATAACCACAGCTAAGCACATGATGTTCGCTGTCGTTGCTGTATATATGTTCATGTTTTACCTCTCTTCCCCATTCTTTGCTTAGTATATCTGTTTAGACTGAGCATTTTGAGGCAGCAGTTGTGAAGGACTGCATATTTTTATTGTGTTTGAGTACAGAGGGTAGCAGTCTTATTTACGTCATAGGTTCTACAGAAAGAAGTATAATAAATACAATAAAATAATTATTTTTTATAGGAGAGCTAGAATTGTTTGCTCTGGTAAGTACTGCTGGGACTTGAGGAACTCTTATTTGGTTTTACTTAGAAGACAGAGTAATATTTTCCTGTACCTCTGTCTAATCTTGTCTTTTGAAAAATCTGAGTTGTAGAAAATTGCCAGATCTACATATACTGGAGTTTTAATATACAATTAAAACATCATCAGTGACTCATGATACAGTAACTAGACACATTTCATGTTGATTTTTACCTGTATAAAGGGGGTAAACACTTTAGTTAAAACCATAATCAATTGATAGAGCTTTAATGCAGTATTCTATATAATTTTCTATCACAAATTAAGAGCTCACATTCTAATAACAATGTTGTTCTACTTGAAGGCTTTTTCTATCCTTCTTTAGGATTTTCTAATCCTTTTCTGTAATGGGAATAATAATTTTCTTTAAAAGGAATACTGCTCTACAAGAACAGCAGATTACCTAACTTCAATCGGTGACAGAATGTAATTGTGATTAATAGCAGTTTTTTACCATGGAGAACTGAATTTTACAAAAAACGATTTCAAACAAGTGAAGTACCAGTGATAAAAAATGAAATTCAGTAGAATCCAAAATGCTGACTATAGTAGAAGGGGTTTATGTTATTATTTAACAAATAAAGCAGCAAGTAAACCTAAAAACTTTGTAGACATTTGAGTAGATTGTAATGTGTTATTAGATGTCCTGGTTATAGTCAAAATGTTTGTTGTTGGGAAGGCTACATGACCATACTGGGGAACATCATTGTCATGGAGCAGTCCTTTCTGTTCTTACAGACGTGCATAAGTTGACTTAATGAGAGAGGGGATATTATATTGCATGGAAACATGCTCTGAAGGTTAATCTTTCTGTATTTTGAAATCAAGGATTTTATTGTTGACCTTATCGAGTTAAAATCAAGAAAAGAAAAGATTTAGTAAAATATAGATTATAGACAAAACCAAATTGGAAGTCCACCTCACTTTTGTAAAAGTGAAAAACTGTATTTGCAATTCTGGCGTAGTCTCATTTAGTCTGTAAACAATTGAGTAATCTGTATTTATTACAGGGTTGAAGCTGCCTACTATTTCTTAAATTGTACTAGAAATGCAAGTACTCAAACAGAAATAAGGGAGCATTTTCCAGTTGGGGACATTTTTTGTTATAGTGTAGTACTTGATATTAAGTGTATTATGGTGTGCTTATGGATATGTGACTAGAATTGGAAGAGAAGGTAAAAAAAAAAAGCAAAACACAAAAAAAACAAACCAACAACTTTTGGTAATTGCTTTCCAAGTAAGGATGGGAATTAAGATATTGATTTGGGGTAGATTTAGTTCAGTGAACTGTATGATGTGATTGCAGGGATTTTTTTTGCTCCAGGACATCTAGGTTTCTCCCAAATAATTTATTCCAAAATTCTGGAATAGCCAGGGAAGTTTGTTTTTAAGAATCATAGCCGTGAATATCTTTGAAGGACCATTCTTAACAGTAATGTATTGACCTGTATATCTTTTTCCCAGTGTCCCACATGCTCAGTAGAACATTCAGGTATCATTAGCTACATTGCATTTACAATCTTTTATGGTTATGATATTTTGGCTAATTCCTTAGCTTCCGACACGTGTTGCTGTCAGTATCAGATTTACCTCTTCAGAAGAAAGACTTGGATATCTCTGGAATGCATGTCAGTATCTTATCTAGCCAGAATATACTATAAGCATCTAGGCAGTTTGGATTTTGCTTTTGAGTTCATACGCTTAGGATATTTTCATATTTGATGGTTGGAAATATAGTTTTGAAAAGAATTCTGTGACTACTTAAGTCTTTAGTGGAATTTCACTACTGAAATAGCAGAAGACTTTCTTTTTAATTGAACTTTACTTGTACATGATAGAGATGAAGTTATCTTGTTTCTAGTGAACATTTGTAGAAAAACAATAATATTAAATTGCTCTTGGTTTAGCATGAAATGATTATGTACTCTCAAGTGTTCTGTATTATTAGTGCTATAGAAAATAAGTGAATACTGGAACATTTATACTTCTTTCTATGCAGAAAAAACAAAACAAAACAAAGCAACCATTCAGACAACCATAAAAACTAGAAGATTACGTTAGGCCAAGCAAATCTAATAAAACTTAGTGTAAAAATGAAGTGCTCAGAAATGCAGCTAACAGTAGAACAGTGAGGATTTGCCTGTTTATTCACGCTCCAAGGTACAGACTTTTCTCATAATAATCTTCTGTCTTGGGAAAGTTATTTCAGAGGCTGGTAAAGCTGACAGTAATGCTAATTAACTGTCCTATCTTAACTTTAGCTATGGGTGGTCTTATTACAGAATAAAATTAACTACAAATGGCATTAACAGGGGTAGTTGATTAGATTTAATTAGGGATAGCTATCAGCCATAACTCCAGTTTTTATATGTCTCATACTCAATTTCAAATCTTTTTAAAGAAAATATCTGTACTATCCATTGTATTATTGCAGGTCATGCAGTATGGAGTGCAATACTCAGACACTCTGATGGTTAGGATAACACAGATACTATTGACAGAAAGATGCTGTTTATTTTAAGGGCTTTTGTTTCATTCAGAACATAATTTCTCTATTAAATGAGACATATTTTGCAAAATGAGAAGGAATTTTATAGTGCTTTCCAGTGCTCTGTCATATTTTGATGGGAGACAGAGAAAGGCTGTTATAATGAAACTGCAGAAAACTGTATTCACACTGGTGCTTATTCTGTTGTCCTCTACCAGCTGTATTTTCCCAGGTTTTTAAAAATACATGACATACAGGTAATAATATGTTTTGTTAAGGGTGATTGATCACATTTATGTAATATAGGATAGGATCTTGGACTACCTTTAGCTTGGCTAGGAACTTGATGAGTTAGTCAAATGGAGCAGTCTAAAAAATGAGGGTACGTATCTTTGCACCCACCTTTTTTTGGGTGGGTATTTCTGTGGTACTGACTGTAGCATATTAGCCACATTCATTCTTGCAGGGGGTAACTTGCATTACCTGTGCTTGACAGGAAAGTAAAGAGAATAGTGTATTTAACATCAGTGACAAAGGCTGCCTCAGGATAAATGAATCTACCTTGGGTTTTTGATTTCATCTAGGAATTTGCAGAAATATACCTCTGGGTTTTACTTGCAGATGCTTAGCTCACTCTCCTGAGGGGCAGCAGAGTCCTCAGCCTCTGAAGAATATTAAAATACTTTATTTGCATTAGTACAATTTCCATAGGAAAATTTGAACAAATATTACCTTTAACACAGGGCTTAGCATTGCATTGGCTTTTACTATAGGCTAAAACTCTCTCCTGTTAGAACAAGC
>JANHFX010013957.1:50498-63236 GCA_027560015.1 Chloroceryle amazona | reverse complement strand
AATATTACCTTTAACACAGGGCTTAGCATTGCATTGGCTTTTACTATAGGCTAAAACTCTCTCCTGTTAGAACAAGCAGTATTAAAATTATTATTATTTGTTGACTAGACCCGAAGTCAAATAATTCAATAAGCTATTTAGTTGCACTTAAACCTATACAAGTAGTGAGAGAACTGGAAAAAGTTCTAGGAACAGAGAAAACAAGAAAGCAATATGTAAACAAAAACTAAACCTTGAAAAACTACAGTATGTTGCATTGCATCAAAACGGTATTTAATGAATAACTGACTGAACTGTGTTCTCTAATACTTAGATATGCTTTAGGCAACTGTAGTTACAGGTGGAAATCTGTCTTTTTTCCTGAATTCTAACTACTCTGAAATCCAGGTAAAAAGCATATAATTTATCAAATTGAAGATTTTTTTCCAAACTGGAAAAATATTTGCATTGTTTCTTCTGCACTTATTAAGGTGCTGAGTATGTCTACTTGCTTACCATTGACACACGATTTTAAATATGCGCTTTGAGAATAGAAGTGGACTTTTTATTTCTATCAAAACTAAAGCAAAACCAACCAGAAGATGCTTTTAAACCAATTATCTACCAACATATGTCTGCTTTCTGTGCTTTGGTACTTACTGTTTGCTTTCCAGTGCTTCAATAATTTAATAGGAAATTGGCAACAAGGGATATTAAGGGCTGCATCTGACCATCATTACTTGCAGAAGGATCTCATTGGAGTAAAAGAGAGATATTAATGAAAAATCACGTATTTAATGTTTGATTCCTTGAAAAAATCATTTATGCCACAGCCTGAGGGTTTGTATGTTACTGTGAGTGTCTTTTGTTTGATGTTTATCTTTATTTGAACATCTTGTAATAAAGCATGCATGTTTTTGTCTTGCCTTTCTCCCCCTGTCATCCCTTGCTTATACAAATGCAGCAGGAGATGAAGAATACAAGCATACTGGAGTTCAGGAATCAGAGGTCGAGACAGGTCTGTCTGACCACAAGTGCCTATCTCCTTTAGGAACATTTTCTCTTGAGCATGGAGGGAGGATTTACCAGCCAGCTTGTAAATATATTAAAAGTCAAAATCCAGACAAATGATATCATTTTCTGTAAGAACAAGGCAAACAAATTCAATACACCATAATTGATTTACCAGTTTGGGAACGCTTAAAATAGTTCAACCTGCAAAAATCACATAACTTGTTTACTTCTTTTTTGTTCCTCTTTATAGAAGTAGTCTGTCACTATGATTAAGTTACAGCCTCAGCAGTAATAAACAGGGCAGTAAACATTTTTGTATCAACACTTTTTTTTCCTAGTTTGTGTAGGTGAACTGATGATGCTGAGCAAAAATTCTAGGAAACTGCATTGCATGGAAATATTTGAATATTTTGTATTAGTTCCCTCATCCTGCTTAGAAGACAATACAGTTGGTAGAAAAAGTAGTTAATGTGATGAGAACTGAAAGATGATGATAAAATCAAACAGATGCAAATATTTTTTTCAACTCAAATAGCATTTGATTAAAATATACAACTTTACCTTCTAATTTCAGAAAACACACACTGTACAGGTTCCAGGACATGAGGAGACATGACAAGACATCAAAAGATTTTTTTAGCCATCATTTTTCTGCTCTAAAGTTTCTTTCTAAAAGGAAGAATCATAGAAGCATAAATGTGCCTTTACATGCACTGTTAACGGGTTACATTCTGTTATCCCTGTTAGTAATTGTCTGTGACAATACACCAGCTCTGCTGGGTGTGGAAGAACAGCAGAGATAAGCTTTTCCCATTATAAATATTTGGGGCTAGACAATACTAAACTTAGATGCTTAAAAGTAGGCAGTGCAGTACATACCTCAAAGCCCATGGAGTGAAGCCCAGAGGAGGGTATTACTGCAGTTATGTGGAGAGAGTTAAGTGCTCCAGAAGGGTGGCCCAAAGAACCTGACAATCCATTTAGTATTAGCCGGTAGGAAAAGTTCCTGGCTAAACATAAGTATGCTTAAAATGCCATCCCTCCTTAAAAGTGTAAGTGTGTGAATTACAATTTGTTTGGAATTCTGTGCCCTGGACCCTACTCCCATTGTTATTTAAGAAGACATGGATTGCTATGTTCTTCTTAAAGTCAGGAATCTATTCAGAAACCTGGATGCTAGAGTGCTTTAAAGATTTTGGAACCGGAAAGCAGGATTTTTTTATTTTTTTCTTAAACTGTAGTTTTCACTTAAGTGTCCAAAGTGTACTTTAAGACCTTTGCCTTCCCATTTTTCATTATAGTACAGTCTACATTTTCCTTGCTTTTGTTGTGGTTCTGTCTTTGAGTGTGTATCATGTGTTGCTGTGTCTACTGTGTGCTGTTCACTCTGTGTTTTGTGATAACTCAAGCATAGTGCATGGAATTGTGCTAACATAGTTTGCAAAATTTGTGTGTGCTATAATTAAGTTGTTCACCATAGTAGCTGTTCCACTTGTTAATCATCACTATCTGTTTTTAATGTTATAAAGACTATGAGGAAAGACATCAAAACCCACCTGTTAATGGTCGAAAAGGCAAGTTGATGATGATATTGCTAGTAAATTGTGGGTGCTTGAGAAATTTTACTAATTTTGTGCTGTGTGTATGTGTTGCTTAGTTCTACTAGTTGAAAATAAGTAAGTACATGTATGTTCAATTTCAGTGTGTCATTTTACTGCTTGCACTTAAAATTGTTTTCAAATGTGGTTTAAAAATCTGTCTTGGAATCAGAAGCTCCAGATTTTTGATTTTTTAATTTTTTTTACAGCTAACTTTATTACTGAAGATGTAGTTTACACCACCTAGATATGTGATCATGTTGCCTATTTAGAACTAGTGGGATAGTTTCTGTACCTTCACTCATTTAGGAATTCCCAGTCTGCCTTGCCCTAAGAGAGCAAGTACAGTTTACAAACATCTCCAATATTGTCTGCGTTGTCTTCCAATGTTACCCAGATCTCTCTATATTTTATGTCACTTTGCTATGTATTTTACAAGTTTGGTAGAATTTTGCTAGTCACAGGAGAGCAGAACCATTTTAATTGGCATTTACTGGTAGAGAAAGGCTTGTGTTATTAGCAGTCATCTCTAATGTCTTGTTCTTACTGTGTTCGGTATTCTCTTCTATTTAAAATGCTGTAGAAATAAGCTTAGTTCAAAACAGTGTTAACATGTAGTTTCAGATTTATTATCTAAAAATATAACAGGAACAACCACAGGTTACTTTGAAGTTTTATTTGAATTCATGCTTCTAAATGACTTCAATAATTTTGAAGAAATCTGTCATTATTTTTCCATGTACTTCTAAAGTACATGGAAAGAGGTTTTGCCTCACCAATATCTTTTGTCAGTGAATGAAATAACATCTAGATAGTGCCTTGGCTTTTTTAAAATTTGGATATTCGCTGTTACACTTCCATCCCTACCAAGAGCCCACGTGAGGATTAACCCCAGGTACACTGTTGCAGGCTTTCTATTCCCTAGAATAATTTAGCAGAGGAAATGCAGGTATTAGGAGAGCAGGGATTCAGTTTTGCCTGTGTTAGTTCATTGTGTTGCAGGGAAAACCACAACATTTTTAATATGCCACTTATTAATCAGAGTAGATGGGCCGAATGAGGTGCCTTTGCAGAGAAGTTGCTGTGTTGGCAGCCTGGCTTGGAGTCACCTCCCTTACTCCAGTGGCTGTGCCACCACAGGCCTGAGTAACTTGGAATGCCAGAAGTCTGCTGCTGTAACTGTAATGCATGTTAATTATCGGATAGTTCAGTACCTCATACTTTTGAGATCCAGATTCCACCCCTGGTAAAGCTGGAGACTTTTGCCATTGACCTGAGATTGACAAACCAATAATCAGTGACTGTGTCAGGCTAAAGCTGGTTTTGTTCTCAGTTTATCATCCACTCCAACAAAAACAATATTTTAGATACTTAATTATAGAAAGATGTACTTGGCACAATAAACTAAATACTACTAACTTGTATTTAAGAGAGCTTGTTTTCATATATTTTTCTAATTTCTCTAAGGTGCCCATTATATGTTTTATAAGTTTCTTCATCAGAGCTCTTTTACTCCAAAAGAATGGTCTGTGCCTAATATTTGACTTCAGATATTTATTACCAAAACCACTATCCCTTCCAATTTTTCCTCAGGTCTTTTGAATTTCTCTTTCATGTGTTTTGTATGACACCTTTTGATCATTTGAGTTTGTGAGAAACTGCTCCAGGTTCATAAAAGATGATATAGTTACCAAAGAAAAAATTTAAGGCCTTCAGGTTATCACTTTTCTCACTCCTTAGACTGCCATCTGCATGCTGGGAAAATGGTGAAATAGAAAAAAACCTCAAAAACTACAACAGTGTAACACAAAACAGTACAATTAAAGCACCCATAAGATGTAAATTCTCCAGACTGAAGAACCTACATTCTATTGAAATACCTTATGACACAGGTGACTATTTTGTGATGTTAGCTCCAAGACTACCAGGGAAATATGACAGATGAGAACTTGTCCGTAAATAGCTTCAAATTTGACTTATTTATATGAAATGTGAGGTGGCAACTTCCAGAAATACACCATTTTAGGGACATGCTCTAGCAGTGGACATAAAGAGTAGGCTTAATACTTGGACTTGATAATCTTTAAGGTCTTTTTGATTCTATGATTCTATGACAATATAAAGTAGCAGGTACATGACAATACGATGTCATTTTTTCTTCTACTCAAACATAGTTTGGTTACTAAGGTAACATTTTATAAGTAATGCTGAAAAGTGGGACAGTGTTCTGCTGTGGACAGCATTTGCATGTAAAGATTCACTCTGCAGGGTGGATTTATAGGCTGTTCACATTTCCTTATGTGCACAGAGCATTTGCTGACACCCAGGGAATGGGAATGCAACCTGAGCAGGCTATGGAAAAGATAAACTTGCATTTTGCTGTGGATTTATGTTGGCCATTACTTGGAATTTGCTTTATTTGTATTCATTAATCATTAGACTCTGGAGATATTTGACTTTCTTTGTGCTTACCTTTCATAGCAGTATGAGGATGGCCATTCTGGGTCTGTCTAAAAATCCATCCAGCTCAGTTTCTGGTCCTCAGCAGACCAGGTGTGGATGCTTGGGGAGAGGAATATGAGCAGAAGAAATGTGTAGTAGAGTTTATCTAGGATACTGAATCCCCAGTCTCCTATAACTCATGCCTCAGGAACCTGAAGAAACATCAGTGGTATCTTTACATGGTGTCTTTGTCTCCCTCATAGGGTCTTTGCACCCTTTCTCCCACCTTAAATCAGTCCTGCCATCAAAAACCTGCAGTGCTTATCCAAACAGGTGACTCTGTAGAGATATTCTTCCAAGACACTCAAAATATGCCTGTTGGTAACAGGCTAGCTGTATCCATTCGTTACTAACGTGTTTCAGGCATATAGCCAGAAGAGGGAGCAAAACTGCCATATTTTAAAAACATTTTGGATATGAAACAAGCAAGCACATCCTCTCCCTGCCTCAAACACTGCTGGAAAAAAACCCCAACCTTGATAGCAGCTTAAAAACAATATCTTTGATTTGTGATATTTAAATATACTTTACTAAATATTAACATACAAATATTTAATGTAACATTAACAGACTATTTTTTCTTCTGACTTGTGCTTTTAAGTTTGGTGTTTCTTCATTTCCATCTACAGTGTAGAGGGATATGCTAGTAAAACATTTTAAAAATAAGCTTAGAACAGAATTCATGGGATTTGCAGCTAGGGAATATGTTGAGAAGAGACTGCTACTGGATTAGGTTTAAGTGATTTACAGCTACAAATAATTAATGTAGCCTATGTAACGACTTCCATTTAAGTTCTTTTAATGCATTCCCACTACAGCTCAGGGAATGAACTCCAGAGTTTTTTCTTCAGAATGTGTAGTTCAGTAATGAAGATGAAATCAAAGCAATAAATAATTAAGATATGTCAGAATTTTTATTGGAATGCTCTTTTAAGTAAAACCATGATCTAAGTGATGCCTACATAGATATTTATGAACAACAATTTATTTGCTTTAGAATGGTATTAACATATATAGCATTCATTTGTTGATTTGTCACAAATTCACTTGAAGGGATGTTTGTGTTTGTGATGCACGCTGTTTGTCTGGCTCACAGAACACCCAAAGAAGAAGTGCTGTCCCTGCCTTTATACTTTCTGCACTTTACTAGCATTTAGGACAATGCTCGAAGATAAAAGATCCAGCTTCATTTTACTCTGTGGAGGAAACACAGATCATCACATCTCAGATGAACGTTTTGAGCCCTAAATCATTCTTTAAAATATTATCCCAGACTACAAAGGAGAAAATTTAGATCAACTGTTAGTGTGTGAAAAGAAGCAGCTGATTGTGTCCTCAAATCTGCTGTAGGATGATGCCTGCAGAGACAGGTCTTGCTCTAAATTTGTCAGAAAAAGACTACGTGTATCATTGTTTATCTTCAGATATTGTACAGGTCTAGTTCCTGTTACAGCAGGGTAGAGGAAAATCAGTGCTGTTTTACTGAAGCATCTGAAGGTTGCTCTGATGTAGGAGCAGCAGCAGTCTGGCATAAAGCCTTCACTGCTGACTTTGTGTCACTTAGAGCTGGCCTTGATGCCATGAGCAGCATGCTGATGGTGCAAGGTGGGACTGGATTCATTCCAGGTACAATGTAGTACATCTGGGAGAATTCATGTATCATGACTAGAAGCCATTTGCTTTGCCCTAGTAGAGATTTGACACAGCTGAGAATATGTATCTCTGTGTGAACTCTTGAGATTGATGATTTTTTTTGTTTTATTTTCATAGGGACTGCATTTTACAAATTAAGACTTTTATAACATGAATTTAGCCTTTTCTATGTCTTTAATTTTTCTTATTATTATATTTTTAATCCATGAATTAACGGTCTTAAGTATCTGGTTCAAAACATAGTATTTAAGCTTTTGACAGTTTATCCCACAGTTCTAGTGGCTTGTTACCATGCAGCTTTGCATTTAAGAAGTCCTACACAAGTCCACTTGCCACTCATTTTTACAGTAGTTGTCACCATACATTATTAAGAACATGATTCCTTTCTGAACATTCATCTATAAAATCAAAAATAGAATGAAGTTCTGAGGTTTTTTTCATTTGTAGGAAAAAAATAAATTATGTATGTCCAATGAAAAAAATTGAAGATTTTATGATAACCTAATTAAAAGTCTGAAACTAGAAATGCACTGATAAAAAAAGGTTCACAGAAATTTTAGGTGCTGAAAATAGTATAAAAGCCAAGTGGATTAATAAAAAAAAAAAAACAACAAAAAACAATTCAAGTAAAAGTATATAAAAACGTTTCAAGCAAAAGGAAATTGTGAAAAGGACTATTACTGTCTAGTGTGGAGAAAAGAAAGGATGGGGGTAGTATTTGCATAACAAAATCCCTGATCATTAGCATCTGGTATTTTGCTGCATCATGTACTTCTGCAGTTTGCTGCAACATTCCAGTTCAACTGCAACATTCCTGATGCTAAGCTGGCATGTTCAGAATTTCAGAAAAGCTGGAGATATGCATCTATTCCTACCATATATTATTTCCATATTTCTTTATGTATTTAATAATGAATATTCTAAACAAAAATTAGGAGGTTATACTTAATACCAAATGCACTGGAGTGCACCACTCCCCAATCCCGGGCAGCACAAGTGGGTATCATTCTCAAGAGAGAATGGCACGCACCCTGGTGTCATCCTGACGTGCAGTGGGGCAAGCCTGGCTACATAGTACACTGTCAAAGGCAGTGCTCAAGGTTTATATGGAACAAGCACATCCAAACTGCATGAAACAACTACATCTAAAGATTGTACCTTTCATACTAATGAGAAAAATCTGCATCAGTGCATCTGTCAAATACTTCTAACCCCAAAGGTAGATCAGATAACTAAAATATTCTGACTGAAGAATCTCATATTTTATATAATTTATATGAGGTCCTTTTTTTGTATAAATATTCAGTATTTTTTTATAAATATTCAATATTTTTACACCTTTCTTTATACATAAGTCAAAACTGATTATCCCAACAGGAGACAGTGTGAAGTTCACTTGTGTGAGAAATGAGAGTGGTAAGAGGTGAAAGATGAATTGGAAAACTGCATGGTTTCTTTCCAGATATTTACAACTTGACCAAATTTGACTTTGGTTAAACAACAAGGGTATAGATGGTGGCCGTTGGCCTTGGAGGGGAAAAAAGATTTGAGAGACTATAATGCATATTTATCTAACTCGAGAGGATATGGCCAGCACTGACATTTAGCATTTTGTCTGTTCACCAGCATTTCTTACTAGTTCCCAAGCAGAAAGCTCTCACTTAATGACTGATTTTCTTAGGTTTGTAGAGCATGGAGGTGTAAATAGAATTAGGAAATGGTGAAGAAAAAGTTCCATGTTGGACTTAATCTAATGAACATATCTATTTTTATTTCTCAGCTGAAATAATAACTGTTACTAGCCAAACTCTTGCAGTGTTCTAGAAGTCAGTGAAGCTTTTCACCTGATCTGGAGTACTTCCAATCTGCTCATACTAAATCAAAAGTTATTCTTAAGTGCTGATAAAATTAAGTAGCCATTTCAATTAAATGCTGACATGCCATAAGAATAACTAAAGCTATAGAAGGATAGTCATTGGAACCTTTTCTGAAAGTGGCTACATGCTCATCCTATCACTTCAGTATAAACAGAAATAAGTAGCCGGGTTTTTAATAATAGTTTTCTGGGTTTCTTTTTGCCTTTTAACGTTTACACATGGAAAAAATATTTATTCAATGAGTTATATTTTTACTTCGTATTTATTTCACCATGCTTGTCAATTCAAATGTTATTGTGGATGCATTAATAAGTGCTCCCAACTGAGTTAACTATTTCCTAGATACTTAGCTCTCAAATAATTAGTAAGGCTTAGGAAGGCTTTTCTTTTGGTAGGCAATTTTGGTATGATAAGTGATTTTGGTAACTGAGCAATTTGTAGTATTTGGTTTCAGAATTGAATCAGGAGTTCTGAGGAAGAACTCTGACTGAGAAGGTCCTGTCTTCTAAAACTGCCATGAAAGTTAGCATGGAAATTTAGACTATTCATTATATATCCTGACCAAATCCTGTGTTTGAGATTCCTCTCTGATTACTTTTATTCTAAGTAGGTCAATTATTTGACCTAAATGATTATCTATTTTTTTTTTCCTACCTACCAGTGAGTATTCCTAAAATTCAAAGGCAGTTTTACTAAGATCACTGAATGTTTTTATGTCATAGTTAAGAAGACATTTCTGGACTCATCCAAGAAGAAGGAAGCTTAGATGACATCAGTAAATATTTTATTGCTAAATGTGTTATTTTCATAGCGAAAAAAGAAAGAATCACATTTTTGTTAGGAAGAAGTATAATTAGATTTTATTACCACAGCTTGGAAACAGTATTCCTTTTGAAATTCCTATTTAGTATTTACTATACATGGTAATTCAAAGATGAGAATTTCTGTCTCAGCATGCATATCTGTGGTGTCATGAAATCATTATATTGACAATTGTATTGATGTACTTGAAGCCTACAATTCCATCATTTTCAAAAATCAAAAGCACCTTTTATAGGACAGCAGCCTGTCACATAACAATAACAGCCACAGATAAGAGACAGTTCAGGATGCCTACAGATAACATTTTTACGTTTACATTTTGAATGCCAGATATCCATCAGTCCCATTTAAAAGGATACAAACAAACAAAAGTAATGGGCTAGTATTACCGTATGTCAATTTATTTTGAATTTATAGGATTGAGAATGTATTCCATATCTATTGTGTTCTTTTCCATCACTGCCTAGTTCTGTGACCATAAGCATGGTTGTATCTGCGGGAAGTGGCCCTGAGGAGCTTTGCACTTTGAGGGATCAGCAAAATAAGCAAATTCTTAACAACCCAAAGCAAAAATGGAATTCAGGGAGTTGAATTTGTCTCGTTAATTGGTCTAGATTTGGTTTTAGCATGAGATACTGAAAGGTTTAAAACCTATAGTATTATGTTAACCACCCGGTTTAATTGTCAGAAGATGGAGAATTAAAGCATAGACCAAAGGTATTTGACAGCCTCAGAAAGGGAAGCATCTAGCAAGTCTGGAGAATGGAGTCTCTGGGGAAAAGTGCACGTTCCTATTCATAGATCTTTTTTTGAGTAGTTGTGCCAGAAGCTCCAGTTTCAGGGGACAGGATCCATAATTACCAAGACAGTTTTTACTGAGTGCCTAAAAGAAAAACTGAATTTAAATCAAACCCCAGGTTTAGAGATTAAACCTGGTTTTGGCTTAACAATTCATCGCTAAATATACTTTGTCAATTTAAAGTAAGCACATATGATTGAGGGTTCATTGTTGTTTTGTTTGTTTTATTTTTTGAATTATACCAAAATATTTTTAACTCCCTTTTTAATTTACAGAATCACAAAGATACTGTAAGAAGCTGTAGAACATGGGTGCTAACTATTAGAAATGGAAGAAATTGTGTAAACAACCTCCTGGTTTTTTATTCCAGTTGTGAAATATCAACGAAAGCAGAATATTTGACAAAGTACATAGATACTAACTTCTATATAGTGTGTTCCATTCCATGTTTAAAGATGTTTACTAATTCTCTTCACCGCAGGCCTATGAATTAAAGAATTAGGGTTGCCATGTTAATGATAGTACATTTGTTTAGACAAATTATCCCAAATGATATTAGGTATCTTATAAGTTACATAATATTTCTGATCTTTTTTTTTGGTTTATACTAGAAGTTACATGGGAGGACCAGCAGAAAAAGGTGAATGGTACAATAACTGATGACAAACCATTGCCGAAAAAGAAACAGCATTCTGAGACAGGTTTGTCAGGGTTTGGAAAACCACATGAAAGCATGAGACTATAAAAATACATTTCATGCTTTTGTAATGCGTGTGTGCTTGGTGTACCTTTTTTTTTTCTTTTTTTTTTTTTTTCCCACTTTGGTGTGAAACTTTTAGTATGTAGAAACCATTTAGATTACATATCTCTGTTTTAGAATAACCAAAATAGATCTGCTTTTGTGAACAATTGTGTTAGAATGCATATGTATTAAAAAAAAGAAGTGTTCTGGCACAATATTAGACTTAGCTTGCTTTTTAGTTTTGAATTTTATTATGATTTGTCTTTGTGTGCAAGCCTCGGGAATCCAAGTATGAGTTATGCTGATTCTTATTTAGTAGACCAAACCAAGGTATCTACTGCATGTATAGTGGGAAGGTCATCTTCTAAAGGTTAATTATATTTCTCGTATATTCTTCTTGTCCCACCACACATGGCAGAAATAATGTTTCTGATCTTATTTGTTTATAAAAGCTGCATTTTATACCCATATGATTAGGGTTCTCAAATCTAAGAGAACTCTTCTTTCCTTGGTTTTGTACATTAATGAATTTCTTTTGAAACTAAAAACTATCGCAGACTTCCTTCCACTCCAAACATAAAGTGCCAGCCTTTGACTCTGTCTTCGATGCTACAAATTCATAGCAATAAAAAGTAAACTTGGTAATGAGGATGATGATGATAATAATGGTATAGTTCTCTCCTCTGAATCAGACAACAAAATGTCCTAATCACATTCATTTAGGCACATTCGTAGTTATTAGCAATACTTGTTTAGAGCCACCTTCCCCATTTCTGAGAAACAGGAGCCATATTTCATTAGACAACTGATCGTGGGGCATTTTAGATTTTGGAATTTAACTGAAATCTTATAATTGTAAGACAACAAAAACCCAAAGCAGGAGAAGTATAGAAATCAGAAGTTGTCACTTTAGAAGTACTTTCTATATTAAAACAATATTTATCTGATTTTTATATATTTTTTTCCCCCTGAAAGTGTACCACTGTCTCCAGTCCTGCAGGGAACACACAGAACTGGTTTGGAAAGCCACAGCCACATTAACAAGGTGTAGAATAGATACAAAGTTGAGTTAAAATTGTGTTCTGCACTCTATAGTTCTAAGTCTTTCTGTAAGGGCTGATGCCTGGTAAGAGCATAAATTCTGCTCTGATTTATGTTCTCATTAATGTCTTTCATGGTATTTTTACATGAGATGATGGCATGTGAGGCAGATGATGACAGATGATATGTGAGGCAGAAACATCTAAGGTCGTTCTGTACACTCTACAATAGACACCAAAAAGTGCCTACCTCTATTCCTAGGATGCTTTTCCAAACTGAATCTCTTTGTCTGTCAAAAAGCTCTATGTACTAAAGTGGTAGAAGTGGAGGAGTAGCAGTGTAACAAATCAATGGAGCTTTCAGGATTTGCATTATCTGCTAAGCATGGCACACTATTGTTCCCCCTTTATCATTACAAACACGTAATTTTTGAGTCATAGCAGTCAGGACAGGTGGAAGGAGGTGCCATAACAATGTACTCAAGCCTGGATGTTGAGATAGATTGTGTCTGGGACCATGATCTCACAGTGATATAGCCTGATGGAACCTACCTAAGGAAGCTTCACATTCCTTGAAGAGTTCCAATATGGGATTTACCCTCTGCACAAGACTGTGCTTTCTTTGATCTGAGAATGCTTTAAATGTTCTCTTTGCACAGAAAACAGTACAGTGATACTAATACAACTTAGTCCTTGGCTGCTGTTGATAGCC
>JANHFX010013957.1:38948-50398 GCA_027560015.1 Chloroceryle amazona | reverse complement strand
GCTTTAAATGTTCTCTTTGCACAGAAAACAGTACAGTGATACTAATACAACTTAGTCCTTGGCTGCTGTTGATAGCCCGCAGAAGGTATATGGGCACCTCATATTGCTGGTGCTCTGTTTTGATTGCCTTTTCATACAACTTAATTTCTGCAATAGCTTGTTAAAGAAGCTTGTCTCATTTTGCAGTTCAGTTTGTCTATTAAGAATTTAACCTAACCAGTCACATGGAAATAGCTATGGCAGTATTATAGCTAAGAAAATCTGGGAGAACAAGAAATATCTTAATTACATAAATACGTTGAGTGAAGAATTGAGATTGTGAGCAAATTTTATATAGAAATGGAAATAGATAATAAAACCAATTCCAAATGACAGGAAAAAAATAACAGTAATAGTGTATCATGTGGAGCATTAATATTCAAGAAATATACATTACCAGTAATGAGATTAGTAGATTTGTTGAAGGACAATTTAAGGTCATTAAATAAAGTGTAAAATAGTTCTTATGTTTCAGGCTTTTTCATAGAAGATGCTGATAAAATTCTTTTTCCTGAATACCAGAAATCCACATGTTTTCTTAGCAGTACTTATAATCTCTGTGTTCTGAGGCAATTTGCAAAGCTATTGTTCCCTATATTACAAAGACACAATTGTATTTATGAGGAGATTTTGACAGATTGGAAGGGTAATGTTGCAGAATCATAGGTAAGCATAGCATCAAAATTCAAACTATGTCTTGAATGCCCTTTTAGCTGATGTCAGCACTCTCTGAGCATACTGCATTTTCAGGAATCAAAGAGCATGTGGAAGAATTACTCCTTCCTATGTAATATTATTAGGCATTTCTACTTTCAGCACCCCTGCCTCTCAGCTGTACTAGATGGCATATGAAAGAGAGTAAAGCTTTAGCCCTCTAATCACATTTCCTTGGTCACTGGAAAAAAAGAAAAGAAAAAAAGGCACAGTATGCAAAGATATTCACATGCTTTTGTATTTATATATATGAGGCGTTAAGAAGTTGGAAAGAAATAGAGGATGGGTAGGGAACACCTCCTGTACTGGTAGACTTAAGGTTAGGCAAGATATTCTTTTTCTTAAAAACAATTATTTTCATCTAGTACCATCACTAGTCTCTCCAGAATCCATCAGGGTTATTTGAATGAAGAAAGCATATAGTTTAGGGTACCAAGGCAGTGATAACCATTTCTGGTCCCTGACAGTTTTTTAAGTGTTCAATCAGTATTGCTATCCAAAGTTTTGGAAGCTGAATGCAGATGATACAGGTAATGCAGCAACTACCTTTGTGATAGTGAGTGAAGTAACACTGTTTGTTTTTCCCTGGTTTTCTTACTTGGAAAAAGAAGATATTTAAAAATATGATTGACCAAACGGAGACAGAATAGTTCCATCTCAGAATGGAATGAAGTAAAAATGGAGTGTCCTTGTGATTATTTCAGAGAAAGACGTATTTCTTTAATAAAGTTCTAAAGTTTTAGAGAAATTATGACAATGATAGGTTAAACACATCAGAAAATGCAAAGGTAATGTGTGCTTACAAATGGTACATCTTCATATATAGGGATTGGCTTTCAATTTGAAGGGAATCATGGCTTGTTTTATCCATGGAACATTTATGGCTTACTCCTGGGTGGACTTATTCCTTGACTGTACATAAGCAAAGCCTTTCAGAAATAATCTTAATATGACTAATTTTCAAGTTCATCTCTGGCCTTGAAATCAGTTGAAGTAGAGAAATGGTAGTCAAAAATAATTCAAAACAAAATAGTAGTGATTTTAAAAGAAGTTTGTAGTTTGAAAGTATGATAGGTAGAAAATTATGAAAAAGAGATACGGTTAGAACTGGGAAATGAACAAGGTTGGAAAAGACCAAGTAATGATCGGACAGAGAAAGACAGAGAGGAGAGCACATTAGTACTTCATATATTGTGGAATCTCAACGCAGAGAAGTGGGTAAAATTTACCAGAGCTCCATGTTGAATCTGTATCTTTTAACCTGCGACAAGTGAGAAGTGATATAGACTGAACATATGGCATGACTAATTGTTTTCCTTAAAAAAAAAGACACACTGCACACTTTCCAGAGACTCTTCTTGCAGTAATCTTTTTTTCCCTTATAGAATTAATATTGTGAACTTTATTCAGAGAAACAAATCATAAAAACTCTCTATGAATTCCTTATTTATTTAGTTTGTCTTAAGACATGAAAAAGTAGCTCAGTCTGCATGGGTTCATTTGATTTATAGAGGTTATGCTACTAAGAATATATATGATTTCTTCTTCTATATTGTTTCTACCTTCTCTTCTATCCTTCTCTTTGGGTAGGAATAACCCCCATTCTCCATGTTCTTACTGTCCTTACTGAGCATGTACTGTACAGTGTATATTATATATAGCATATAATATGCAAGTGCAAAATTAAAGTATTGTTTCTATATTCCCTGTATTTTCTTTATTGTAGTTAGCCCTCTGCTTGTATTTTTTGAGGAAAAATGTCAGCATCTGTCTCGTATACAGCTGTGATTTTGTGTTTATGGATTTACACTTTAGGATAAAGAACCTACCTTAAAAGAAGACAAATAATCTACCATAAAATAAAGAATTCCTACCTGTAACTAGTAGGGAATTATCTCATTTAAAAACTAAAATCAGCTGTGAGGATGAATCTCTGTATCTATAGGAAGGTTAACTGGAAATTGTAGCATAGCACTATTAAAGAAGATTAAGGAGAACTGATTTTATTCGCAACTTGGTGTAGTCAAACAGCCTTTCACTCTAAATCTTCTTGTAACAAATATTTCTGCTCTTAACTATTCTGCTATCTTCTCTTCCTCTTTCATCTGTATCCCTAGCATTGCAGAGTTTGAATGGTGTCAGGGAACCTTTCCTGTGTGTTAGATGCATTATGTCATTCTTAGGTCTAATCACATCCAGACTAATGACACGTTTATGGAACAGACAGACTCCGTGGAACATTTCTATCGTAAAATCTTCTCCGTGTTTTAAGATTATGTTTATCTGATTGTGCTGTTTCACAGCTTATTTTGTGAAGAGTGTCCAGAAACAAGGCTTTCCAAATCTGGAAGTCACAGAAATTTCTGAGACCATGTATGCAGTAAAAGACCTTTGGTTTTAAGGAGAAGAGAAAACTGAAATTAAGAAAAGGCCTTGAGGAAAAAGAAAAGTAATTAATTTGCATCTCTTTGTCCTGTGCTACTTTTAGTATTTAAGATGGGTGTGTTTGCTGTGTCAGGCTTCAAGCATGTTTTTTTGAACACTAAGTTCCTAAATACTTCTCTTTAATAAGTGACATTACTTACAGTGAAAAGTGATGTATCAAAGCATGATAAAATAGATGGTACTTACTTTGTTTTATTCAAGCTTGCAGTAGAATACCTGGGTTTCATTTACTTCATATGTTTATTCATTGAGAGTCTCATTTGGTTTTAAATCTGTGTGTAATACCTTTACACATGCCACTCTCGTACATCAAGATGAACAATTGATCCAAATAAATGCTAGTTCCACAACAAAGCAATAACTGTGCAGCTGAAGACTACCTATTGACATGATGCAAATTGAATAGCATTTTTTTCCATGATTTTGTTCTCAGATTTTAATGTATTTCTATCAGTGAAGGTGTTTTAGGGGATCACAAGGTACAGAGCCAGAGAACTTTGAAATTATTGTTTGGGATTTATAGCATGGCTCCTTAATCAGGAGCAGATAAGTGCTATTGGGTCTAAATTAATCTGTCAGTACTTGGCAACATCATTATTTGAAAGGAGTCGGTGCATTACCATGCCACAACTACGAATTGATTACTAATTGAACAATTAACACAAAAATATTATAAGCCATTTACCTGAAGAGATGAAGTAACAGCTGAATTCAGTTAACCACAGTGAGAAGATACTATCTTTTATTTTCTTCTCTGGCTTCTATGAAAATTATTATTCTAATATATTTCATACATACTTGCAATTAAAAATTGGCTTTGCTTCCCACTTTGATATGTAAATATTTTTTTTCAGAATGAATCCTTTGCATGAGAGCTGTTAGAAATGCAGTTTAAAAAAATGTTGGTACATGTGACTGATAACGCAACCAAACACTGGTCATTTGGTTCTAAATCTTCAAAGGGAATTTCCCTGGCATTCAGGGAATATGTCCATGCTGAGATCCACTGTCACTACTAAAATGCCTTGCATTCCTATACTAGGTAAATTCCTAATTTGGAATTAATGTGGTTCCAAACATCCTTTGAAACTTTCTTGAGAAATATTTAGCTTAATGCAGTGTGTGTCTCAAAGCTGTGCATTCTTATGGATATTTAAACTAATAAATGGAGTACAAAAGGGCCGTGATAGAGACTTTCTAATAACTGCTTTTAACAAAGTAGGAAAGTTTGCTTCCAGGCTATAGATACATAATAGAAAACATTTACAGAAAATATTGTAAACTGTAGCTGGGTTTTAGTGGTGGTAATAATGATTTATTTAACCATTATTGCAATTATAGCTACACTCTATTAATACAAGCCATAATACATGACGGAGAATTAGATCTATTTACTTGTTTATATTTCATCCTGTAGATTCATTATACTTCACCAGATAAAAAGATACTTAAACAGCATTACTTTTTTAACATGAATACATAGCATGCTCTGTCAAAAGTGTCAGCTGCTGTACTTTCAGATTACATCTCTCTCATCTAGCACTTGTGTATTTCTTCTGTAAGGAAATTTAACTGCATAAAAATGCATTCAAAATATATATGTTACAAGCTGCTTGTGTTTACAACAAAGTTTTGGTGCAGTCTTGGTATTTGATAGTAGATGAAGATTATAATGTCAGTTATAAAATAAAATTGTGTAACAATAGAGCACCATGGTTATCAAATGAAATTCAATGTTGTCTTTTTATTTTATAGGTTTATATTGGTTATTCTAATTTTGCCATTTTCAATGGTATCTTTATATTGACTGTAAAATACTGATTAAATCATAGGATACTTTTGTGGTGTATGAACTGCTCTGGAATTCTTAATCTAAAATTGGCAATGTTAATGAATTATGAGCAATATTTTGTGAATCATTAACAAACTGCAGGCTGAAATTAGAATCAAGCCTATAAAGACATTTATTTAATTATTTCTAATGATTCTAATTTCTATTTATTTCTAATGATTCTAATTTATTTCTAATGATTTTTGTAAAAAATGCATTTGTTCTGCGAGTGATAATAGCTCCACAGTTCTTGATAATTATTATTACTTTTCAAGATTAATTCCTCACATTCTTCTTCTACAAATAGTTTTCAGTACAGAGTATGATACTGTCCCTCAGATGTTCGCCATGTCTGAAATGCCAGTGTGTTTTTGAATGTGAAGTACTGAAGTAATGAGATAGTTGCTTTGACATTTAACTTGCATGCAGTTGCAGTAACTTAGACTTCTAAGAGACAAGAGTAACATTTGGTTCTGAAAAAGTATCTGCTGAATTGACCATGAGAGTTAATAGCGATAAATTGTCTTCTCTCACATACTTTATTTTGCTCTTGATGATGTCACCTTTGGCAGAGTGTTACAATAATGCAGTCCTTTCCAGAGTGTGTTATGTGGATTCTGAAATTCCTGAGGTTGTATATCCTTTTGAAAAACAACTGGTTTCCATTTCAGATATGTGAAGTTTGATTCAGCATAACTTACCACAATTTAATAATTGAAAAATCTTCCCTTTGGTGATGTTAAACTGAATGTTCAATACTAGAAAGAAAAATATAATACTTGTATTCAAGTAGATAACATTCCAAAAAGTTGAACAATCATGAAGAAAAGTGTTTATGCTAGTTAACACACCTTTTACTATCCAGCTTTATCTTCATCCTTAATGCAAGCATTTACTATTCTGTCAATTATAACTTTTATTATTTCCTCAGCTCCTATACTAACCCTGTCTTTACTGTTCTCTTTCAACAACAGTAGTTTAACCACTTCTTCCTCAGCTTTCTTTTTTCTTCTGGTTTCTGTGTTATTTTTTTCCCCATTTACTAACTCTGCTCTGCAGACTTCTTTCTAAAACAATTTTTGGCCCTTTCCCTCAGTGTCAGTTTTAACCTTCTGAATACATCCTCTCACGCCCATCTCCTTTGTCTATGTCTGTACATTACACGATGTGATCACAGAAGAAACGGAATCATCGAGGAGAAGAAACTCAGGTCTGTCTCTTCTACTGCTTTTCTCTGTGTTATTTTTTTTTTCATTTTACCTTTCCTATAGATTTTATCACAGCTCACTTCACATACTTTTCACTCTCTTCCCCCTCAATATATTTAAATATTGTCAAACCGTAAGAATTTAAGTTTAAGATGCGTATGTCACTTCTCTTACCTCTAAGCTATCTACTATACAAAAACTGTTAAAAGTTAACTGATGACATCATCTATACCTTAAAGACATTAAACTGATTTGATTTCTATCATATCAGTTCTTTCCCATCTCCATTATCTGTAAATTAGCCTTTAAGATTCCAACTAGCACACGAAAACAATCTTTAATTTGTTTTGGTTTAATATTTGAAACTGATATAAAAATAATGGAAACTCTGATAAAACTAGTCATTCTTCACCCTGGGGAGGATATAACTTGAGAACTGAATAATTCATTAAGTTAAATTTCATGCACTGGAGTTTCAAACGTAGCTGCACTGAATAAAAGCTTACTTTGATTAGCAGTAAAGTTGATAGTGATCAAAGGCTATTCTCTCCTTCCAGAAGTGTAAAACACATAAGGTTATGATTATAAGAAAGAGCGAGAAGTCAGAACATTGAAGGGACTTTAACTTAGCAGTAATGTTTGTGGCTTTTCTTTCATATTGTATATTTGTGGTTTCATGTTTCATACTGGATTTTAATCTGCCACTTTACTGAATTTTCTATGTTCTTCAGATTACTGGCAGAGAACTAATTTCTAGCAAGGCATCCTAACTGTTAAAATGCAGTAGTTATTCACACTTCCCTGCTTCTTCTGTTGTGGATTGTCAGAACGACAACAAAATTCCCCATATTTAAGTTAATTAAATTCACCTATAAAATTTTACTTCTGCAGTTATTGTGTCAAAGCTCTAATTAATTTCCCATGCCTCTGCTATTATCCCAACAAATTAGAGAAGCCACTTGGATGCTATTTAGGTTTTAAAACCTGAAGCAGTTTTTGGGAACATAGGTCCAATAAACTTAGGTGGTATTTAGTCAAACATTTTTGTCTTTACTATGGGTGGCTCCTTCAGAACTCTTTCTTACCTTTGGTACTACTCTTGTCCTACTCAAGAGTCAGAGATTGTCTTCATGGAATGTTGCAAATATTACTTGCTGTGGTTTTCATATTAAACTTCATTTTTTATCTCAATGAAGAAAATAACTTTACACATTTCAGTACAATGCACTGTGGGCAGCTGTGTGCACAGTTAAAGCAAGGATGGTATTCCAAAGGCAAACCTTCAGAAGATGTTCTCCCATTGTTTAGAATTTGCTTTTCAAAGGTTTCATTTAGGAAATGGTATTTACCATGCTACCAAGTATTCATGTGAATTAAAGATTAGTTATTGATTTTAGGCATTAATATATCAAGAGGTGTGAAAACTAAATATCTGAATATGTGAATATGGTATCAAAAGAAAAATAGTGCCATTCCTTCTCTCAGAAAATTTTACTCCCTGAAAAATATTTAGATTTTATTCAAAAGAAAAGGTCCTATGAGAGTAGATGCAAATTTGTGCTGTATATTTTAAGCACAAAAGCAAGTACAGAAAGCAAACAAGGAATAATATTTTTATATACATTTTGTTGCCTCACAGCAGCACAGCTGGATAGCATCCTTAGTGACTAAACTGTTTTCCTTGTGTGGAGGAGGAGCTTTGTGATGCAGAGTTGTCACACTTTGTTTATAAAATTATATTTTGGAAATGATTTAATATGTTCTGTAGGATTTAAATACTGTGAAAATTGTAAGGGAGACATAGACTTGTTCACCTGCCTGTCTATTCAGTATGAGCAATGCAAGTGAGGTCTTGCATGCCAGAGAACCTTAGTGATGAAACAGACGTCTGTCCCTCCAGCAGTAAGATGGTTCAGACCAACCAGTTACTATTGTGCCAACAATTACTTGCAAGTAATACTAACTGTGGTCTTTAAACATATGAAATACAAAAAACATTCTTCAACCCTGCAAAATTAACTTAGGCCTAGGTGTGAGCTCATTCAAGAAATTACACCCAAAAATTCATTACCAAATCTGTGGAAAGGCTGATCCATGACAGCTTAAAGACAGTTTACATGCAGCAGAAATAGCACTGACTATTTGATTCTAGGCTTATTCCAGGATGAGAAGGGATGGAGTAGAAATGCCCAGTCATTACTGCTTTCTGAGGAGGAGGATGGAAGTTAGAAGATGGAGTAGTAGGGATAGCTCCATTTCTAAAGGTCCATGAAAGGCAGGAAAATAGAGATTCCAGTACTTTTCTTCAACACATGGAGCAAAACTCTCATGTTAAGAGCATACGAAGGACTGATGAGAGTTTTGAGAATGTAATTCAAATAGAGACTCTGAAATATGTTTGTTCCTGTTTTATAATTTTCATGGAAAATTATATTTATTTATAATAACGATTGCCTACAAAACCTAAAAAACCCTATTAACGATGGCTGACCAAATTGGAAGAGCTCACAGCCCTGGACAGTGGAGGGTCAAACAGTAGAAGGGTCTGGCAAATAAATGATTGGAGAAAGCAAGGGAAAAAAATTCTGTGAGTGAGAGAGTTTGAGAGATCAACTTCAGTAGCAGACAAGGAGCATACTTACTTTGATATGTTCTCTTACAGTATCATGAGATGTTTTTCAGCCTTCTAAGGAGTGAATTTGCTGTGATACACTTACCCTTTATAAGCAGAACATGACATCCTTCTGGTTTTGAGTTATTGTTACAGTCAGTGTTCAGTGACACCCTTTGCTTTAAAGATCAAGATGGTGCTTTGTTTTGGTTTTCCTCATTCTTATCTTGAAAAGAAATTTGTGGATGGAACTTGTAACATTTTAGCACAAATACCATTAAACTTGCGTATCTCTGAAGGCTTCTGTGATAAGTAGTTTGACAGATGTGTTTAAAGTCTGACACAGACTGTGACTGAGATATTTAGAGAGTCTAAATCTCTGTTTGGTCAACAAAAATCAAAGGGATAGGTAAACTCCAGTCTAAAGGTGCTTAGCATGCTAATAGATGGATCATATTGGATGGCTGGGGGGCTCTTTGTCCTTGTTTTTAATTTAGATTAGAATTCAACCCAGAAACCAAAGGCCTCAAAATTCAACTCCCAAAAGAGGCATCTGTACCGAACCACGTAAATAAAGGCTGATCTTCAGTCTGCTGAAGGAAAAATAGTAAAAATATCAGATTATATACTTTAAAATGAGAGCATAATTGTGCAAAAGACAGACTAGCATTATGTCTGTCTTTATCAGTACAGGTTTGCCAGGTGAATTCTCCTGAGTCTTACCTGCACTTACCACTGTTGTTTTTATGTCCTTTGGTTAAGTCTTTGGCCGTATTTCTGATTATTGAGATGCTAAAGAAGATGTCTTGCATTCTTAGGATGTCAGAGGAAACTATTCAATAGCTTTTTTTGCTTTTCTGGAAACAGAGGCATACTTATCAAGTGTTTGTAGCTATGGTTTGAAGTGTCTGTATCAGAATGTGAACTATTCTGTGGTTATACTGTGGAATATACCAATGGTGGGATATTTCAGGAGTTTGCAAGCTTGGCAAACATGTTGTTGGACAGCTTAACAGTAAGACTGTGCTCATGCTTTCATGAAGACAATGCAGAGTTTAAAATACGGCTGATCTGAATGGATTTTTATGAGTACAGAATGTAAAGGCCCACTAACCCCTCAGATATATATATTTTTTTTTACCATTTTCAAAATCCTACTGCATATTATTCATGTAAGGGAGGATGTGCCAGAATTCTCTGGAGAGGCAAAAGGGGATGGTTTAGCTAATACTCGTCTAACTGCTTCTTTCTTTCTTTCTTCCTTTTTCCATGTGGGCACTCATTATTTTTCAAAGCCTACCAAAATGTACATATACCTTTGTATGAGGCAACCAGGACAAATATCACAGCATACTGGGCAAAAAATCACTTTGGAAAAAGATCCACACACCATAAAAAAACCACCACCACCACAAAACGCTGGTCATAACCCTAATCATTACTTCAATAAACATGCAAACTAGAACTTCCTAGATTGCCTCAGAAGACCTTTGTCCTTTACCAGCTGCACTGGCATATCCCTAGTGATGTAGACCTGAGCTCCCTCTATTAATTTATGAACCCATGATTCCAGAGATTCTTTACCTTTCTAGCTTAGATCACTACACCATTCTTATTCAGTTTTTGCTAAGTGATGCCATGTATTCTGCCAATAATCCAAAGTTCCATTGTTACCATGGTTTAAGCATTGTGATAAAAATTTGTTTAATTGGTGAGAAATGTCCCCAGGGTTTCGGTCTTTGTTTAGTCTGTCAAGTTTAAACCCAAGAAGGAAAAAAAACCACGACAAAACCATCAAGCAGTTCTCAAATCAAAAGCAAGAATGCAAAAGCATGCTTTCTCACTAGGAAGCTGGCTATCAGAAATTATCTTCATTCTAGCATTCCTTTTTAAGGACAATAATTAATACTTCAATCCTATTTAAACAGTATTAAAAAAAAATAACCATTTTAACCAACCTTTTACTTTTTTACATTTTCCACTTTTCTGTAGGTGTCAGTTATACTCTTTCAATTCAGACTGTGATGTGGATCACAGACTTCTTGGAAAAGCTTTGCTTGCTGCAAGAATAATTTTTTATATATGTTTGCCACACATTAGACATAAAGCCCTGCAGCAAAGTTCTGCAACCATTTATATCACACATCACCTGATATTTTTCCAGCAGTTAGGCAGTTATATTTTTCACACTGTAGGTAGCCAGAATGTCAAAATTTAGAGCTAACTTCTTAAAGGTAGAATTCAGATGGCTCTAGAAAGAAGAGGAAGTGTAATCCTTTGAGTACAAGATCTTTAACTGTCAAGTTTTGAGGATTTTGTGGATTTCTGGATTGAAATTGAGATAACTATAGGACAGCATACAGTGTACGCTTTTCACTTTGTAAACCAAGGTTAATTCAAGCGATGTAGAAAAATAGTGACTGATGTGTTGATATTGAAGGGTTCATCGAAGCAGAAGGAGACAAAGATTTTTTAGAAATGACTGGTGATTTTCTTACACTATTCAGATTGAGACATTTAAAAATCATCTAATAGTGTTTTATTGGGTTTCAGCATTTTCAAGACATTAAGGCTCTTTATAGCTTCTTTGATTTGAGCTCCT
>JANHFX010013957.1:0-35110 GCA_027560015.1 Chloroceryle amazona | reverse complement strand
ATGGAAGTACCCCATGCCTAAGATGCTGTGCCTCCCAAATTTTGTATTTGAAAGTATACCAGAAGTAGATTTAATTTTCCTAGCGTCAGTCACTATAGTCCTGAAAGTAAGTTGCACTGAACGCCTTGTGCTACCAGTGTGAAAGCTTATGCTCCTACATTTTCACCACTATTGATGATTGATAACTAATAGTTAGACTCAGGTTAGTTCTGATGTGTCTACACACACTCCATATACACCTCCTGATTATACTGAAGTCCTTAGTGTAGGACTGATGTTCAGAGTTAGCTACAAAAATCATGTTAGGAGATGAAGCTTCCTAATGAGCCCAGACAGTTACTGAACTCCCTGGAAGTATTTCCTGCTCCTGCTAAACCCCCACACATAGGTTTCAGCAAAGTGTAGATTTGCCAGCAGAAGTGGAGACGATGATAGCCCTGCATTTCCACCACTTAGTGGAAGTGCTGTGATGTTCTCTCAACCTTTCCTACTCCCATCCAAAACAGCTGGATCTGTCTTAAATTGCATGGAGATTAGCCTGCAGCAGCCAGTAGCCCTGCACAGTCTTTCTGCATGTCAGTTCCATGCGTAACAGAGCCAAAGCTGATCTTCTGCATTATGAACTTTCCACTGCCCGCAGGAATTCCTCTTTTTGCATATAACTGAATTCACTTACTTGTCAAAGGCAGTTTCAACAACACGCAGTAAGTTAGATTTTCTTTTAATAGGCTTTTATGGGAGTTGAATATGTTGGGTTGGTTTTTTTTTTCTAAATTTTGCTATCTTGTTGTTTTCTTGAGACTAAAATGAGTCTCCAGGTTAGCTTATTTTGCTGCAGAGAACTCACACCAAAGGCTTACGTGTTATACTCCCCTTTTCAATGGCACGTTTCAGAGAGTTTGGTTTTGCAGATCATAGGCAGTTGGATTTGTGGAAACCTAACTTTCACTTTGCCAGCTGATGATAGCTCAAGAATGAATAATTTCACAAGTAATTCTGAACTTTCTAAGTTATGCTCAAGAGGTGTTATTTCATTACTTTCCTGAAATTTGGCAGAATGTCTGGGAATGAAGAACATATATGATGATTTAATAAGAAAACTTCCTAAAAAAATTGACAAAATATTCTTTTTGGTGAAATATATCTAGTTCTTTACATTATTGAAGAACAATAACTGGATGTGCAGAATGTTATGGTTTCAGCAAAAGGTGATTTCTTCCTTTGAGCAAAAGTGAAGAGTATTTTACTTCAAAACCACTTCTGTTACGTCTGTCAATTGAAAATAAGAAAAATATAATTTTCCAGTTCAAAGTTTTTGTTTGCAAGAGGAAAAAATATATCTTTAGAGCTTTTAAAACTAGATCCTCAAAAAAAAAAAATCACTGCGTCTTAATAATAAGTTGGCAAATATTGTTTTGGGGCCTGTAACAGTTGAGGAAAATTGTGACAGGAACACCTAGCTGTATTTTATTTCAGAATTTTTCATCTGCTGCTATCTTTTTCATTTTATTTCTCCATATAAAACACTATTTCTTCTTTTTCATTATTTATCTTGATTATCATTTCTCTTAAATGTTTTGATGAAGTCTTTTCATTCATGTTGTTTGTAGGGAGTAAAGATGGAAGTCAGTGGGTTTGTAGATAACAGTACAGTTCAGCCTTATCGCATTCCCTCTTCCTTTCAACTTTTTCCTTCCAGATTTCCTAGCAAGTGCTACATGATTTAGCTGATAGGACTCAGTATGTACTACTACCATTACTGTTGTCAAGAAACAAAATACAGAAAATAGAGGCCCCGAAGAGGCCCTGTGCAAAGCCCCACTTCATATTAGATTAAAACTTAAAGTTGAGGTTGAGAGTTTAAATCAGGTTTATATAGTACATTGGAGTCTAATATTCCTATCTCAGTTCCAGATATAAGTCTATATTGCTCAAAACATACAATGTATAGAAACTTCCAGTTATGACTAGTAAGATTCTGAAATTTTAATCCTAGACAACTTTTGTGTTAAAATTATTGCAAGTTTTATACAAATGTCAGCCATATGAATACATTAAGCATTCAGTAGATAATGAATTGCTCTTGATTTTTATTATGTTAAAGTGGAAGAGAATCAGGACTGTGTGTGTACAATAGATAGCTGTATTTTGTTTGAAAATGTTTTTTTTTTTTTATTTTTATTCTGACTTGTTGTCTTCCTCCCATTTTTGTATTTCTCACTCTTTCACCTCAGCTTTGGCAATTACTTCCATATTATTTTGCATAGTAAATTCTGACGTTACAGTACCAGTTGGCTGAAACCAGCTGCTGCCTGAGTCATATAATAAAGCCCCATCCCTAACTGAGACCAATCATGTATTTGGTCCAAGAAGAGCGAATCCTGAAATCACTCTTGAAGTTGTGTGCCATTAGAATGTAATACTGTGATGCCACTGGGTGGCTCTTTAACTCTCTTTCAGGCATCTTGTTTTGAGCATACTAATGATATTCTCAAATGGTAAACGGAAGGTCTGCTAGCCTGTTTTTGTTACTTGATTAGTAATTTGGTATATCTATATATAATATAGATATAATAAATATAATAAATGCAGAACCAAGATCTCCACCCAAAATAAAAAGATGGTCTTTGGATTCATTTTCTTAAATTACTCAGTTTCTCATTAATATTTCTGAAATTCTGTGGAAACATTGTGTTCCATTTACATTAATTTCTTCCACAAAGCTGGTTTCATTTGAATTGTGTAGGTAATACAACACTCGCTGAGATTCTGCAGACATACTTATCTACTATTTTCCTCCTCTTACAACTCTTTGGTTTTCTGCAAAATTGTAATTCAGAAGCTAAAATTATATATACTGCCATTTAAGTAAATCAGATTTCATCTTTTTCTGTTAAAACTTCCATGACCATAACTTTAAACTTGGAATTGAGGACTGCTTGTGAATTTATTATCTTTTTTTTTTTTTTTAACTTAACAGGTGCAATGGATGTAGAAGAGAGGAATCGCCAAATGAAAATGAGCAAGTACAAACAGGTAGCAGGATCAGATTCCAGGCTGGAACAAGATTATCATTCTAAGGCAAGGGAGTTTTGTTTTGAAAAGCAACAAAATATGCTAAACCGAAATAGCCAATATCCATTTAGAAAGTAACAGATGAGTGTGAGATTGTTTCTTCAGTAAAATTTTCTTGTGTGTCTGTAATAAAATTCTTGGAAATGTGCAGCAAAGCCCTTAACACAGTCTATTCTTGATTATTAAAATTTAAGAGGGATGAGTAAAAGCAAATGAAAGTGGCAGTGTAATTATCCGCTGGAATGAACAATAGGGTCATGATTTTAAAACTTAAGTGGAGAAAGAGGTTTATTGTGTGACAGATGGAATGAGAGCTATTGAAACCTGTTCACAGCTTTCAAATAGCTGAACACAGGATTATCTTGACCTAGGGAAAACTGGAAGTTGCAGAGTTACTTAGCTGAATAGTCGCAGTTTAGCTCTTGGAAAGGTAGTTTATATGTTAACAAAAGCTTCCACCCTAGCTGTGGTAATTTGCCAAAACTCTGAATCATTAATGTAGTAGTATAGCCTCAAATATACTGTCCAAAATTTCCTGCTATCTGGAACAGGGTCATGTCACATACAGAGTATTAATTAAAATAATAAAGTTACTTTCAATTTAAACTTCTATTATACAAAAATAATTTAGTGTCCTCTAAAAGACTTCATTAATTGAGGTCAGATTGTAAGTGGAAAACAAGACTTCTGACCTATAAAAGCTGGCTGAGGAAATGAAGTCTGCTTTAGACTTTTACTTCCAGGATGTAGTTCCTTGCTCCAAGGATTGGCAAAGTCACTGTAAACTGAGCCATTTGATATTTGAAGACAAAGAAATAATCACATTTATTAAGTATTATTAGTTCTGCAGATAATGTAAACTAATATACTTGATATAGTACTTTCTAAAATGTACTTTTCAGTGTGCCAAAATAGAGGAGTTATAGCAAAGCCTAGGATAAAATGGAAAACCCTATTAATGAAAACACAAATGACAAAAGAAAAAGAAAAATGTGAAAATTGCTTAAAGTACTTAAAAATTCTGTAGGTGTGCTGCATGATTGTTTGCATAATTTACAATGTAGTTTTTACTACAGAAGGCATAGGAATTTTTATTAACAAGTAGGAGGGACATAGTCTACTGTCATGTTTAGATGCTTCTTTTACGTTGACAGATTATGGCAAAGTTATTTTCACATTTATCTATATTGTCAGCTTTGAAAGGTGTTACCTCTCAGACGTGAGCATAATGCTGTGAGCAGACCTTCTCATGTTATGATTGTTTGTACCACAAAAATATGACTATGTACTGTATGTATAACTAGAATTATTCTGCTAATTTTCCTGCTCTCTCAATGCTTAATTGAAATTTGAGTCAGAAGTAGGACTGGTTTAGAGTAAAGAGAATAAATGGGCTGTCATGTGAAGGAAATTGATAGAATATAACTACCTAAGGAAACATTTCCTACTCTTGTTTTTCCATTTCATCTACACCATATTACTGGGCCTCACTTTACATCTTTTATCTTTTTTATTAAAATTTTACCTTCAGTATTATTGGAATGTATTAAAGAGGAAAATTACAAATGGAACTATTTTATGAATATGGTGATTTATTCAAACAAATTGTCTCCAGAAATAAACAGTTAATTTACTCTTCTGCCAAAGTGTAGTTTCAGTATTTGAAAATGAGTTATTTATTCTATCAATGAACTTGTGGAATTAGACACTGAATATTTGCATATATGTATTAATTTAAAATGCATTTTTAAAAATACATAGTTTTAAAGCCATATGAGAATCATAACTCTTGTAAGCTATATGAGAGTTCCATCTTCACTTTTTTACTACCACTGCTTCAGTTTCCCTTAATTAATGCTATATTATCTAGAGACAAAAAATGAGTAAGTACAATTTATCTACTTGGTTTCTACAAAAATTCTTCTGGAATCCTGAACTGAACACATATGTCAAATGCTGACTGAAATCTTATGTTCTGTATACTATGCAGTGACTTTTGATTTTTTTAAATCTGTCAACTGGTAGCCAAGCATGCCTGAGAAAGATGTTATTAATTAGGCATTAAGAAACAGTCAGGAAAGTAGCACATGGAATTTTCTTTTACCTTTCTGTTCTATTTCTTTTTTTAAATGAAAGTCAACAGCAACTGTATGTCCCTCATGATTACTTTAAGAAAAAAAAATACCCTTCCTTTCTGAGAAAGCAAAAGCTGCTAATAGTAGAAGTTATATTAAATATTAAAATAGGCATCTTGTATCATATCTATGTAGTTTTGTTCTACTTCTGGATGTCAGTACTAGAGGCTTGAGGGGAAGGTATGTAAACTTCTGTCATGCATAGTCACACATTAGGAAGCTTGTGGGAAAAGTTTACTTTCAAACATCTGTATTCATAGAAGCCGCTGAAATATTAATTCCCCTTATATTTTTTCTTCAAAATTGATAAAATTGCAAGGTGTATTTTTATTATTCATGCACATGCTTCATTATTTTATGAAAACTAAATATTCTGCTTCCATAATATTTTGTATACTTGAGTCTAGGAAATAATATATTATGGAAAAGAATTATTTCCTTAAATGCAGTACTGGTATTGGAACAACTACTTATGTCTGAATATTGAGTCCTAGTATACTTATACTAAAGTCTGAATTGAAGTGCTGGTGGAAGCTGACAGACAGGAAACCTGAGTTCTGGTAATAGAGAAAAGAAGGACAGCAGCCCGAGTGTGTTCCACCAGAGGAAGAAATAAAGCCATTTTCCATACTGTGGCTCTGCGACAGTAGCCTGATTTAGGTAATCTTCCTCGAGAATCTTTTTAGTACTAGTTTCATGTTTTGCATTAAAACTAAGGTTCACAGTTCTCAGGTGTTTAAGCAAGATGCACTGTGAAGATGGAAGGGTCAGGATGGGAACCCAGAGAAGCTGAGTGGGCAGCATGCTAGATTCACTTTGTTCACATTTGGTTGAATTGGCTTTTGAAGTAAATTCCCAAACTACCTCTTGAAACCTCTCTGAACCTCTCTGCCTTGCTTCTTCCTTGGTGCTGCCATTAGCTCTTCTGACACAAATCAATAGTGCTATGCTTGATGAGTAACCCTTCCCCTGGCCATTCCCATCACTGCTCAGATGCTGGAATCCCTGCTGACAATGAAGGATAAAAGGACAGAGGAATCCTGCCACTCCTCTGTCCTCACCCCCATGACAGGAACATGCCCAGCAGATCACCTAGGGAGAGTTGAAAAGCTTTGTTGCTTCAGAGAAAAAAAGAGAGATGATGACACTTTTATGGGGAGCCCTAGAAGTTTTTGCAGTCAATGTAGAATCAAGAGAAAATTCCATCCACTCAGCCATATTAGCCACTACAGAATGGTCTGAGTAGCTAAAAGCTTTGAATGTCAAATTAAAAGGGGCTGGATTTGTCTAAGAGATAGAATAGTGAAAAAACATTGGGTTTTTTTTTAGGAACAAAAGTAAAATAGAGACTGACAACTAACTGATACACATCAAAGTATCAAAGTATCATGAGGCTCATTTTATTTGTTTTACTAGGGGAAAATAATGACCTACAAAAAAAGGTAGAGAAGTCCAGTTATATAATATAGCAATTAGTAATAGTAATGCAGTAATTAGGAGTATGGTATATTAGAGCAACAAGGAACAAAGTTGGGATAGAAGAGATAAAAGACTACATAGAAACTGATTTTTTGTCAGAACTGCTAACAAGATTATTTAGCCAAATGTAGAAGAGTGTACACCTAGTAGAGAATAATACAGACAAGTTATGGAAAAGAACAGTTAAGCATGTGCTCAGTTTGAGTAGTGTAGATGCAGGTGAAATGCCCTTGGAGCATGAAGACACATGCAGCTCTTCAGACTAGGGCACTTTGATTCAGCAATGAATCAAATGCCACCTTATGGGTTACATGTGTGAGAGAATGTGCAAAAGGTAAGAGCTGTAACATTGGAGGTGGAAGAGTTTCAATACATCAGAAGCAGATCTTCTTAACTCTCAGTCTTGGTGCAATGTGCAGATGTGTCCAAGAACTGCCTTTTTCCTCAGAAGCCAGCAGTAAGTAGTTGTGTCATTGGTACAGCTACATGTGCTATCCTTTGACCTGTGCTGTTGATTGAAACATTTGAGTTACTGGTGTTTATGGAATGCCCTTGTCTCCTTAAAAATCAAAACAGAGCAGTACACAGAGAAGCAAGGATTGATGACAGAAACATTTTTGACTTTTATTCTTGAAGCCCTTGCAGACGGGGAATAGTTCAAACATCCAAGCTAAGAGGATGATGAGACCTGTGATATTCTTACATTATATAAGCTATAGTAGATTTCTATTGGGTTTGAATTGGCAATTGTTTTTGAAGATTTAAGCTTAGTGTGGGGGAGTTCTGGGAAGATCATAATATGCCAAGTAATAATGTGATAATTTATAATAATTACAAATATACTTCTTTACTCCTGTAAATGTTTCTTACAACTTCTATTGTTAAGGATGTAATTAGAAATATTCAAGATACTGAATAAAAAATGGAGGCTGGATTAGATATCCACATTCCCTCAAAACAGTACAGAAATTGGAAGTCTGTTTCATATATTTTTTCTTTTTTACACACCAGTTTAAATTTTAAAATTTTAGATACCTGGATAGGACTTGGAAAGTTGAAATAATTAGAATGGAGTTATGCTGAAGAATAGTTATGAAGGTAAAACCATAGATAATAACACACAGAAATATGTGCAAATATTTTTTTAGCCCAGTAGAATTTGATAGGTTTATAAATGGCAATAGCTGTGCATAGTTTTATGGGGATTCATCTTCCCCTTTCCTGTCTCCACACCAAGAAGCTCTTTGCTTCAGGGAACAAACCAAGCACCAATTAGGCTGGAAAATAATTTTCCGTATGAGGAAAATAGTTAGTGGCTGTTTCACGGGTTTTGTGCTTTCCTATGGACTAGTCTGTATCTGTGTTTTTGGATAAGAAACTTGACAGCTAAGCTGGCTGTCTGGTCTGGAAGGATAGGTCCTGTCAGTCTCAACAGCGTGTGAGTGCCCAGGTTACTTAATCAGTCATGTAAGGTGATGTGTGATATGTAAGGTATTTTACACTTAATAGCAGAGAGATTCTCTCTGACCCCTACTGGGGTAGCATTTATATTTATATCAAGTAGTTTATTGTATTGCTAATCTAACAAGTTTGTGGAATAAATTGATGAAGTTGCTGTTCTGGTTGCTATAAATACAGGATTTAAAGTTCAATTATAAGATTTAAAAATGTAGCTAGAAGAACCAAATTCAGTATTCTAGATTTCAGCTCTACCCAATGTAGAAAACATCTGTTCTTTCATTTATATTTTCATCAAACTGCATTTTGCTGATGGGTTAAAAGTAATTTAGTGACTTGAAATACAGAAGTTGATTGGTGTGATTTCTAGTATTCTTTATTCAGTGATATGCAAACTCAGAAAATATATCTGTTGCTGTCAATTTTCATTTAATTAAAGCTCTCTTTTAATTTGTTTTGGTTTTGAAACTTCTCTAACTTATGTTTTAATCCCAAGTATCCATGTCTCTGTTCGAGATTTAGAGTATTCTTAAATGTAATACTGTGGTGAACACAAATACTGCAGTCACGTATCACGGTTATGGCTGAAATACAAACATCTGAAAGGAAACCAATACTGGCTGTATTTATCTGTCAGCAAGGACTTTGTTGTCAGCCAGTTTCTTAGTGTTTATGTAAGCTTCTATTGCTAATCATGTATCTAGAAGGCAGAGGTTAAATACATTATAAAATGTTGTTAAATTACCTTAACATTTTACAATAAATCTCAGAGAAATTCAACTACACCAGAAAAAGAGAGAGAGAGAGAGAAAGAAAGAAAGAACCAAAACAAACACACACAAAATAAACAAACACAAAGAAAAAACCACCTCAACCCAAACATTAGTCTATTTTGGCCCTCATTATTCACTAGCTATTGGAGTTTATTGGGGGGGAGGGGGAAAAGGGTTTTCAATATCAGAAAATTACCTTTTCCATTAAAAAAAACCAGCCCAAACACAAAAAATACTAGTGTAACCCAAAGTCTTGAGTTTTACTTTTGTAGCAATGAGTTAAATATTCTTTTGCAACAAACAACTATTTTCCGGGCAAAATAACTGTCAAACACATATACATCAAATATGTATGAAAATGTATATAAAAGCTTTATATCAAAGCCAGCTTCAATTAAGTCATTTTAACCCTTCCATTAATAATCACATTTTAAAACCACCTGGGTGACGTTTCAACCAACTTCCAGCAAGAGTAATCACTGTAATTTATTTTAAATCCTTTTATCCTTTTTGTAATATAAGATATTTTCCTTTCAGAACTGCTTTGTACAGACATGTGAATTGCTAAACTGTTAGTCTCCTTTGGTTCAAAGTGGCTATCTTTTCCTAGTAAACTAAATTATTTCTGTTTACAGTTCTTATCTGAATTTAAGCTGTAAAGTTCCAAGATGCTATTGAACTACATAACAGTTAATGTATAAAATAGTGTGACTGTGCTTGAAATAATTTTCTAAGATGTACTGAAACTGATGTTATGCTGATAATAAATGAGAAAATCTAACAAAAAGAAGAAAGAAAATTAACTGGGAAATATTTACTAAATATCTGTGTGCCAAAGTGTGACTTTCAAAAATAGAAATTATATGAAGTTAATTGAATTGCTGCAACAGTCATGGAGCTCCATGAAATGAGGACAATAATTCATGATAACATGTATCACACCAGACAGCAGTTTGTGCTAATTAATTCTGTGCCAGGCAAAATAGGTGTAAAAAAGCCATTATTCACATTTGAAAGATTACAAGGGTAGAGCAGTGCTTCCAGCTAGATGGAAGCACGTTTGCTAGGCTGTTGACCTTGAAAAATCAGGGAGACCATGGCACACAAGTAGAATAGACCAAAGTCCCAGTGCAGTGCTTGCATGGAGCCTGCTTAAATGTCAAGGATCCAAAATGGAGCAGGACCTTTGTCTGTCTGCTTCACAGGGGGTGGCTCAGATGCCCCCAAGCAGCATCAGACCTGGAAGCAGGAGAGCTGGCTGGCTCCTTGCCTCCTGCCCTGCCCTGCTCAGATCTCCAGTGCTGCAGCAGTTTGAGAAGGTGCTCCTGGGATGGCACCAGAGAGCTGCTTCCCTTGGTTCAGCTGGGAACACCTTAATGGAGGATCTTGCCAAAGTCTGCTGTTGTCTTTGATAATTCTGACTACAGTAACGAGGCCTGTGAAGTGTTTTTAGCAGTGTGATGTTGGTTTGATCTCTGGGAGTTCTCCTCTTTATTAAATGTGTTGATATTCTTTGATAGCAGCCCCAAAGTTATCAGTGGAAATTTTAATGGTTTATCAGCATTTTTCCAAACAACAGATTACTGGTTTTGTGGAATTTTTGCCATCTGTCAAGCAAGACAAGTGCTATGTGTCTCTTTTAGATTTCCCCAAGGCACTGCATTTTTTTGATTCTGTTTTTTTTTGAGACTCAGCATAGAGATGTCTTTCTTTTGTAAAGCCTTAATGCCTTTAGCAACAGTTATAGTGAGAATGTTATTAAAACATGAAATTACCTCTGTGGCCTTGCTAACCTATGATAATTCTGACTGACATTTGTTGGAAGTCAAGTTTTGCTTACGGGAGTCAATGTTGATTTAGTGTTAGGCAATAGAGTTAGAATATTTTCTTTAGTAATACATCAGAAGGAATCATCCTCCTCCTGCACATGGAGGTCATTATTTTCCTAGAGATTTCAGTGACAGTCTGGAACCAGTGAATAATTGGAAATAAAAAGAAAAAGGGAAAAAAACCCAACAGTTCTGGAATGTTAATCCTTACTTCTGAACACAGTAATGATGCACCCCAAACCTGTTCATTTTTGTAATACAGAAAGTAGCATAGTTAAATTACTGCAGCAAAATTATTCCACTAGTAATATTCCAAGATAGTAGAAAAAGAGGTTTTAAACAAAATTATCAAATAGATTTGATGTATGCATAAGCAAACCCTTTTTTTTTTTTTCCTTTTTTCATAAAAGAGCATCTTGTCCTAATACTTTGCCCTGAATGTGTACAGATTTTTCATCTAATAATCTTAAGATGAAGTTTGGGAATTGCGTTTCTTCCCGAGTCTGCTTTTGTTGAGGAAAAAAAAATCATCTATCATACAACAAAACATACACAATTTTGTCATGAAATTCAGCTTGTCTTATAGTAAAATTAATCTGATAGATCTTTTTTCTTCAAAAAATGTAAAATCTTGAGAATATTTTCCTCATACAGAGTATCTTAGATCTATTAAATTTCAGAGAACCAGGCTGCACCATCCCATTTCTGTTGTCTCTCAAGTGACACATGACATCAGGTAAAAAATAATTCTACTGATTTGCATACTTCTGCAGTTTAATCCAAAGTAACTAGCTAATTACTAATACTGAATTTATTTAGTTTGAATATGATTTTCTAAACAACAAATTCAAAGCACTGTGACAGTTTTTTGTATCTAAGAGATGATAATATAATTTTACTTCTGGTACACAGGCTGACTTTCAGTTTCAAGAACTGTAAAGAAATAAATTGGGTGTTTTTTAGGAGGCAGTTAGAAATGTTTCCTTTCCCACTTCTAAGCTAGTTCCTAGTCACATATATTTAGGAAATTCTATACTAATGCTATGCTAAGGAAACATCTCTGAAATGAGAATATCTTCAAGGGTTCTAGTAATTCATAGACATTAAAGATCTTCAAAGAAATTCACAGAAGTTTTTGACCCCAGAATACTTCTAATGTACCTAACTGTCTTGTGAAATGACCTAAATTTCTCATACTTCTTCAACTGAATTATTTTATGTTTCTTTTCTGGAAAAGTTACATATGATTATCCTACTGTTACAGTGTTTTATGCGGTGAAGTTGAAGTTTTAAGTAATGTTGGATATTTTCTGTAAAAATGAATTCGAAATAACCCTACAGGGAAGCCAAGAGGTGAATTATTATACTATTTAGAATGTGATATGAGAGACATAAATAATACGTTTGCTAATCACTCCTTATGAGAGCTGAAGCACAATGACTAAAGGAAAAAAGGAGAGTTCAGTTTTCTATTCCCGAGGAGAGGTTTGCATGCTCAGGATCTCCCTGCAGGCTGTTTTTTCCCCTAGTTGCAATTTAGCAAAGGTAAAGCTGCTGAGGAAATAGGTTTTAGGGACAAGTAGTGTTTTCTAAGCAGTTTAACTTGCCTATGGAGAGATAAGGAAATGATGGTATCTACATCTTGCAGATTGGTTTCCTAAGTAGCTAGACATGAATCAGCAGAAAATGTGTAGGCAAATTATCAAATGAGCTCATATGTTTCTTACTGTACAGGGATTTTCCAAGACATATCCTAATAATCAGCGAGAAAAAGAGATTCAGAAAAAAATATTATGGGACCTTCCCTCAAATCATGCTTGATTTTGAAGACTACCCATAATTATATATACATGGATTAAAGGACTTTAAAAGTTCAATCATACAAAGATATATTTATATTCTATTCTTGAGCAATTGTGTTACTCATGGTCCTTAGGCGCTTCTGCTTACAGGAATAAGCACTCACCAGATGGTCCATGTGTCAATCCAGCTGTTCTCTTCAGCATGATTTCCTTTGAAGATGCTGTGTCCCAGGACAAATTTGGTGAAAGTCATATTTAAATGTTACATAGAGAAAGTAGAAATAACGGGGAAGTTCATATCTCTGTTCTCAAGCCATCAGATATGCTGAAATACTTAACAATCTTTTGGGATGAAATAAAGTGTAATGAAGCAGAAATTCTGTGGTAAGAAAAGGTGGCTGCCTTTCCTTTTTTCTTTTCTTTTTTTTTTTTTTAATTTGTTTTTGGTTTTTGAGAGACCGAAAGACTAAAAACAAGTTATGGAAATGTAATTTAAAATCCAGGTTAAATGAGAACTCTTTAAAAAGCATATTGTTCGATTTCCTAGCTTGCATTTGCAAAGTAACATCTCAAAGATTAGGTAGAAAAGAGACAAAAGAGTATTTCTTGAAACAGAAATCTTGCCTTGTTACCCTCTTTAAAAAACAAGCTGTTGCTTGGATAGTAGGACTGTATGAGTACAGTGGTAACACAACCACTTAAGGAACAGCAACAAATATAGGAAGCACACTATGATTCTGTTTATCCAACATAAGTGGGACTCACTAGAGTTAGAAGGCCAAAAAGGACCAGAAACAGTTCTAAGTTCTACCACTGAAGCTGAACCCATCAAGAGAGTTAACTGTAGGCAGGCTCACCAGTTTGTTCTAACAAACATGCTGGAGTTCACTGACAGATAAAGCACAGGAGACACCATTCAATGCAATGGCCCATAGGTTGTAAAACCCTGGACCATTGCATCTTTGTAATCATTCTGACTTCCACAGCACAGATTTTTTTACACTGAACAGTGCCCATGATTATGCATCTTGGGAAACTTAGCACAGTGTTCTGGAATGCTAAAGGATTGCTGATCTCTATTTTAAATAGATTTTTGTTCTCTGTATTAGTCAAAAACCTCATGCGTGGAAGTTAAAAAAGATGCTGAGAAGTTTGAGAAAAATCTGCATTGAGAGTTAATTATCCAACCAGCACAAAACCAGACTGTCGACCTGTTTCTTTAAAGTGAAACTTGGTGACTCTGCCCTGTTTTAAACAGCAATTAAAACCGAGAATACATCAGCGGTATGAAAGGGAATTTGGATGGCAAAGGTTTCAAATCTTAGAAAGTGCTTTGTTTTCTTTTTCCATTTTGCCTGCTTTTCTGAATTAATTTCATATCAGAAAACAGGGACTGATTGTTGAACATCCTTCTACCCTTAATTCTTATTAAAGGGTTCTTATTCTGAAGCTCTTATTTATTTACCTTCAATGTTATGGAGACTCATTTCTTCAAAATCTTTGCTTTTGTTCAAAACTTGTTGGGAATATTCTGGCTACATGAGAACGTTCTGTGGCTCACCTCTAACTTGTTAAGGCATGTTGGAATTATCAGGTCTTGTAACAAGGTGAAGTCCTTCCAAAGGACAAGTGAGATTTTCTATTAATTCCAGTTTATGTACTCATAGCTGTTTCCCCCCAGCCGTATGCTATACCTGGATTTTTTTTCTCTCTTCTACCTCATTTAATCTGTCAGATTCAACTAGAACCATGGAAAAGATCATCTTTCTTTAATATTCAGACTATGAAAATTCTTCTTAAAAAAACCCATTACTTTCTTGGATAGATAATAGAGATCAGTTACCTTCATTTTTAAAGTAGGTGTCTAGCTCTGTATTACATGAGGCATACAATTTAAGGACAGAGAGCAGTGGTGGTACCTCTTGTTATTATGAAATGTCATGTCCCAGAGCCCTGTTCCAATGACTTGATGGTTTGGAGTAGAAGATCTCTCTATGAGTAGTGACTTTAAGGTAGCCTAAGATGAGATATTACGAGACACCTGCTTAGCCATTAGAAACCTTGTATTTTCACTCCAGTGTGAAACACCATGAAAGACATCTTGGACTGCCTTTTCAGAGTTTTTTTGAACTGATGCTTATTCTTGTGTTGTTTTACTTGTCTTTTACTTTACCTTAACCAACAGGTTTTTACTCACTGTCTTTCATAGGAGAGAGTGGATTTTAAACAGTGTCTTTGTGATTTTGAACAATCTTTAGAATCATAGAATCGTTAAGGTTGAAAAAGACCTCCAAAATCATTAAGTCTAACCTTTGACCCAACATCTCCATGACAACCAGACCATGTCCCAAAGCGCCTCATCTACATATTTTTTGGAACACCTCCAGGGATGGTGACTCCACCACTTCCCTGAGCAACCTGTTCCAATGCTTAGCTACTCTTTCAGTAAAGAAATTCTTCCTAATATCTAACCTGAGCTTCCCCTGGTGCAACTTGTGGCCATTTCCTCTTGTTCTGTCGTTAGTTACTAGGGAGAAGAGGCCAGCACCGGCCTCACTACAACCTTTCAGGTAGTTGTAGAAAGCAATAAAGTCTCCTCTCAGGCTTCTCTTCTTCAGGCTACACAATCCCAGCTCCCCCAGCCTCTCTGCACAAGACATGTTCTCCAATCCCCTCACCTTTTAGAATAATGTGGTTTCTGTATATACCTCAGTAGAAACTTTGCACTGCTCTCTCCTTTCAGAAATTTGTAAAATTTGGTCCTGACTGGATAAAGCTATCTTTGTGAATTAATTCTGCATCAATAACATCTTGATTTCAGAAGAGCTATTAGTGCAGCTGAAATTAAAGGTTGTCTTGATTTTCCAGAAGGTATATTGTATGAAAAAAAACCCCATCAGAACAAGAGGCTACTTAGTATTTTGAAACCGACTAAAGGAACAGATATTTTGTAGGAAGACAGACTTGTTGAGGAGTTAATTCTCAAACTCGCTGAAGGATTCAAATAGTTCGTAAGAGCTGCTTTACTGCTCTCTAGTTTACCAAATATTTGCAGATGTAAGCCTAGATTATTTTCAGGTGCTCTCCTATATTTATTTGATATTGTGCACTTATGGAGTTACACCATCTGCCAACATATGTGAAGCAGATGATTTTTTGTCTTTTGATTTGGCTTGCCTCCAGACTACTTCCCTCTACATTTCCAGTTGTCCTTAGTGATGCATTTGTGGCTTCTGCCCCTGCAGTTTCTTCATCAGCTCCTGGATCACTTTATTGTAGGATGACAGAGTGATTTGGGTTGGAGGTGACTTCACGAGCTGTGTAGTCCAAACCCTAGCTTAAAGCAGAGTCAGCTGTGAGATCAGTACAAGTTGCTTAGGACTCTGTCCAGTCGGGTCTTGAAAGCATTCAAGAATGAAAACTGCACAACTTCTCTGGGCAACTTGATCCACTGCTTCACTGTACTTGTGGTAAAACTGTGCCTTCTTACACCAGTCAGAGCTGCTGTGAATTGCTTGACTGCACTAACTTAGCAGTAGGATGCTGTTTGCAACATGGCTTAGTCCTGTATTGAAATAAGGTTTTAGGAGCTTCTTTGTAAGACTGCTTATTGAAATCAATAAATAGATAGTACCAAACCACTATGGGAAAGATGTGAGAACTTTTGAAGTAGTTTTTTTCCACATGTTCAGTATAAATATGGATGTTCCATTTTAGCAGCATCTTTCAGTGGTGGCCTGACTTTATTGGAGATTAGGATGGTTTAAAAGGTGGATTTTGCAAACCATATTAGTTAGTTATTTTTATTCGAGGTAGAATTACATTGGAATGTTCTGAATAATGAGAAAAAAAAGATGCTGCTTAAGGAATGGTAGCAAGGAATGGATGTAGACGGAACTACTGTGTATCCAGCTAGGATTACTGTTGAATGCACCGTACTGCTCAGAAGTAGTCACACTATGTGTAGCTCTCTCTTATATAGTAATGCAAGACAAGAGTGCCATGAGAGGCACAGTAGGGAGCCTAATGCAAAGCAAGAATTGTCTGAAGGGAAAACAGGGTTGGAACAGTGCCAGTGGGACACATTGGAAGCAAAATATAGGGCTAAGACAGCAGGATTCAAGAATTAGGAACAGAAAGAAGGAAGGTAGGATAGGGTCCAGGAATACAAAGTAGAAGTCATGATTGGCAGGCAGCAATGAGTCTGAGCTAGAACTGGTTGCAGCTCCATACTGAGAAGCCTAAGAGAACTTGGGAGCTTATTATACACTTAATACCAGAGCAGTGCAAGAATTCATCTCCCTAGTCAGTCCTTAAATCCCCCAAGGGACTAAAGGATGCCTTGTGCATCTGATAGCTGAAGCAGGGCTGGCAGAGACTGACCAGCTAGATGTACCTCAGTTGCCTTGATGGATCCTGGCAGGAGTGACAAATGTAAGCACAGATTCTTGAGTTTGCTAAGTATGAATTACATGTGAGGGCAGATTCATCGTAGCCTTCAGTTTGGGTTTGTGAGTATGCAGTCTTCAGATAGACGTGTATTCTCTCTATGTAGTCATTTCTGTATGGTATTTTGTAAAAATCACTTACCATCATTTGCCGTATAGAAAAATAATTATATTGTTGTAAATATTAGTAAGTATTTGGTTTTATTTTTAATGGCAGACTTCCATTAGGCAGCCATTAACAAAGGTTGTAGAAAGAATCAAACAATCCAATAGCATTCATTCAAATGATGTGTGGGTAACTAAAATTTGCAATGCCTTTAGAGGCTGTGAACTTGCACTGAAAACTACATTTGAAATTACAGAACATTTCATACAATTGCTGCGCTCTGGCTGCTCAAGAGCTTTTGTCAGCAAGGCAAAGAACTATTGAAACAGTCCAGAATGGTTCTTTAATCTTGTAGTAGCACAATGGACAATTGTCTGAAATGTCTTCCCAACATTTTGATCAGTAAAAACATTAACCAGATTTGCATGTTCCTTTGTAAATGCTAGCAAATAAAATTGGTGAGTAGACTATTAAAAAAAAAAAATCAACTCAAAAAAGATGATAAAACAGAAAGACAGTTGGAAATCCCTGGCAATTTCAATTGCCTGGACAACTGCATGACTGTATGGTCCAAGATGGAAGACTGGTAACAATAGATTAAAGAAATATGAAACACTTTCAGAAACTCTCTCTGAATTAGAAGTTCCAAAACAGTTTCTTTCAAGAATTATCAGAACAGTTGTAGCTCTGTGTGGCCTGTCAGTCATATGGTGGTAGTTCACAAAGAGGCACAAATATTTGTGGAGGTTCTTGTATTAGGAAGCAGAGCAGGTATTTGTTTTTCAGCTTTAATAATCCTTGAATTTGTCATTACAGAAGGTAATCTATTGCGGTTACAAGGTAATGGCACAAACATCTAACTGTCACTTTGTTAGTCTCCAGCTGATTATTTTACTAATGCAGAGGAATGGACTTTTAGAAACTTTAAAGCTTGTTTGATAGAATCTGTAGTAACGAAATTTATCCCATTCTTCAACACAGCAAAATAGAACAAAATCGTCTGACTACTAAAAATACAAAATCGACTTTTAATCAACCTTTCTGCTTGCAGCAGACTTTTGGTTGTTGAAAGAACTTGAAGAGGTTGAGTACTCTTACTGCTTTATGGGTCATAAAGTCCAGAATACTACCTATATTATATGTCTTGATGGGGTTGGAAATGAATTTTTAACCTTATTTCAATAGAACAGATGTATATTTCCAGCATGGGTAAAGTCAGGAGATAATGTTCCTACTGCCATGGCTGTTATTTTAAAAATAAAAAGAAGGAAAAATAAATTTTAGAAATTATATTTAATTAACCTGCATAGTAGACAGTTCACCATAGCCTAGACCTCTTGATTGCCCAAACCAGGGGAGCTATCAGTGCCCACGAGGCTCCCTTTCTGTCCTCATGCCGGTGTTTTCTTCTGAGAGAAAATGGAGAATGCAGGATAATTGCTGGATCTGATGATGCAAACCTGTAGCCATGCTACAGCCAGGATCCAGCCGTGGGGGCTGCAGTTCCTCAGCAGCATGCATTCAGATGGTGCAAACTCCTGCAGTACAGTACGTAGGGACAGCAGTGGAGAGGGATGGGAAGTGGTAGCAGTGTTTCAGATGTAACGGGTGGATGGCACTTGGTAATAATGACCTTTTCAGTCTAGCAGTTGATCTTATATGGTTGGTGACATTTAGGAAAAAAGAAAGTGAAATTTGGATGAAGAAAATGATGAAGTATATGAAATATGTGAAGAGGTAACGCCTTACGGCAATGTTAGTCACACAAAAACTGAAGAAATAATAGGGCAAAATTGTGCAAAAGTGGTTGCATTTTACACCCAGACTATATAACATAAAAGAGCTGAATAATTTTAAAAAAATCAATATTCACACAATGGAAGTGCCATTTTACTTTTGAGGCAGAGAGCAAAGCAGCACTTCAGAAACTGCCTTACATGCAATTGCAATTTAAGAACCAAATGTAAACCTGAAATGCCAGCATGGTTTCTGTCAGACAAGCAGTATGTTTCCCGTCTTTTGTGCTGCAGTTACTGAAACACTAACATACAGTACACTTACTATTATAATCTATTTCATAAGCAAAATTTAGTCAGATATAGGCTCAAAAGTAGACCTCAGCAGCAGAATAAAGAGCAGAGTTAATGGATAAAAACAAGGAATCTGAGCTTTGTCCAGCAAGAAACAATTTGGTATCAGTTTCTAGATGTTGCTTTGGTAGACAGCTAGCAGATGCTCAGACTGTAACTCAGACAATATGTAAATAAAACACATATATTGTATAAAACCAAATATTGTATATTAAAACATTCAGATTTGATGAAAGGATCAATTAACTTGCCCAATTTAAATCTAAAACATCCTGAAATACTAAGGGTCAAATAATATTTCTGTGCCATCTGACCCAATGGAAAACATTTGATGAGAAGCACCTTTACATACAACTGAGAGACAAGGTAATGATGATGATCTTTTATCACATTATATTTCTGAAGTGATTTACCTTTAAGTTGCTTTTCTAGCCGCAGCAATTCTCAATCTTCACCATATATCACTAGGTTATTACTATTGTATTAGCGTTAACAAAACATGGTAAGTTTTTTTTTATTTATGAAAAATGTCTGATTTGGTATAACAGCACATTGCTATGAAAAATGTATTTTAAGAACCGATGTTCTCCAGGTGTGGAATTGAAACAGACTAAATGAAAACCATAGGGTTTTGAAACTTTCAGTGTGCTGCAGAATGACTCTAGAATAACCTTGTGCAATGCTGATACTGTTTGCTGCTTCCTGTTGCTTGCATGTATTTAATTGAGGAAGGCTCGTTTCCATGGACTGGTTGACGAACTCAGTGTGAGATCTGCAGGTTGAGGTCTGTTATTCTGTGAATCACCACAAGTAATTATCTATTCCCTAATTGGAATGTAATTAATGATTCCATCAATGGTTTCCATCTGACAGTGTGGTCTATCTTATTTCCCCAGAGGATAGCCACATGAGGTCTGTAACGCTAGCGGTGTGTCTACCCTGAGGTCACTGTCAATGTGAGAGCTGTTCATACAGCCCTACACAACGTGGCTGTGCACTGCTGCTGGCTCCCAACAGAGCTACTGTGGCCTTGGCAAGTACATATGCCTGGAAACCTCAGCAAATATTGAAGGCCTGAAGGCAGCTTTAGCTTTTCTACAGTGTGTGGTGGTAGCTCAGTACACCAGGCTTACTTCCCAGTCTTGGAAGTTTTAGGTTGAATCAACACAAACTGCACTCATAATTTTAATGCAAAATTATTCTAGGGAGAGTTAGGTGGGTGGAACTGAACAGATAGGACTCAATATACACTTCACTAAGTACAGTTATTTTTCTTCTTCCAAGGGTGAAATAGCTGCTCTTTTAAAAGGAGTTGCTGAAAAAGAACAATCCTTTCATTCTAGCATAATGTTCCATTATCTCAGATGATCAGGACAGCTGTTTAATCAATGTTTTTATGTTCCCAAATGACTATATCAATATAATATGTCCTGTCTTCCTCATCAAGCAAAAATATTAATGACATCAATAAAACAGTCAGTAGATATTGCAACATTTAAACACTGGAATCACAGAGATACTCCGTGAGTTTATAGCTGGCTAAGTGCTCTCTCACACTTAAAGGCTGGAGATCACTTGTCAACAAACATAAATCCTGTAAATTAGTACAGATAGGGAAGCCAGCTGCAGCATGTGCAACCATGGGTCACTGTCTGCAACAGGTGTGCAGTGGAACCTGCACAAGCACTTTTTCTTGTCTTAATTTCATTTCCCTGTCTTAAACCAGGCAAAATAGCTTACTGTTTCTGAGTGCAAAATTAACTTACGGTAAATAGGTACTCAAATGCTATTCTTAAATGCTCTATAGACACTGCACAGTCTTTTAGAACGTGTTCCAGCATAACATTCCTTGCAAGAGAACAGAAGGAAATGATCTGTGTACTTCATGAAAGACATCTATTCTAAAACTATTAAAAAAGGACAAATTTGATAGCCCCTCTCTTCTGCAGGACTACACAAGTTTGCCATTTTGTGTTATGAATTGTTTCCTCCAGGTGGCTGAGTCCAAGCATTACTAATCTCAAGAATTCAAGAAGCCGCTGAAGTATTATGCAGATTACTTTGTCCTATTTTCTTTTAGTCCTAACTCTGGTACTCTTCACATCTTTCATCTATACTACCTTTTTTCCATGTCAGCCAAGCAATTACCTGGTGATCATTGACAATTCATCTTGCAGTACTATTTTCCTCAAAAGGTTATCAGTGGTGACCCATTAGGTCTGTATACACAGAAATATCTGTATATGAAAAGAGGATAGAAAAATATCTCTCTGTATGTATTATATCTGCACACAGTGCAATGTAGAGCAGCACAAACAGCATTAACTTAGAGGTAATGTGTATAACAAGAACAAATAGTCATCAAATGTTGTTCAGATCACACTTGAATACCTCAGCACAACACTGCTTTACGTTGTATGGGCTACTGCTGATTACCAGTCACATGCCAGTTTTGTGTTTGGAATATACTGTTAACAAGCTCAAACAAGTTTCTGAGGCATTGTATGTTGTCGGTACAAATTATCTCTAGTCTTGTGCCATCCTTTCAGATTTTCCAGCCCAGAAGCTCAGCAAGATGCTGGGTTTGTTTGCACAACTTCAGCATTGCTTTGTCTTTTGGTTTGATAATCTCGTCTACTTAAAATAAATAAAATGGTTACCATTTGTCAACTAGAGGATCTTGTAAATAGGCTTGGCCCCAACAGAGACACGTACTTTGTAGACGGCATGAAGCACATTCGGTCTCCGGTTCAGTCTTTCACGAGCTCCATAATCATGGGCAAGTTACTTAGGTCTCCCTGCTTTGCTTTGTGCCCTGGTGAAACAGTTGTGGTAAGAATATCCTATGATGGTTTAGATGTCTTTGCTAAGGTTTGTGAAACCTTTGAAAAAGCTGGAAATTTTGTCCAAGTCACTCTATGGATGAAGCAGAGGAGCTAATAATTTGAATGGGATAGCAGAGCAGAGCAAAATGAATAGAAACCAAGAGGTATTCTGTATCAGTTAAAAACTTCATTATAACAATTCAGGCAGTCTGATGACAAAAGCAGTCTAGATAGCATCAGGGACCAGCTCCATAGCTGATTTGTGATGTCACTGACAACATTTGTATCTTTGTCCCTTTCCTTTTACAGTATCGGTCAGGACGGGATCCTCAGCGAGGCTCAGACAACATTTCCAACAAGTCTTCAGACAGCGATGTCAGTGATGTCTCCGCTGTGTCACGGACAAGCAGTGCGTCACGTTTCAGCAGCACAAGCTACATGTCTGTCCAGTCAGAGCGGCCAAGGGGAAACAAGAAAATAAGGTGAGCTTGAGGAGCCGTAGTGCCAGCCGTAGCTATGTAATTTAGGTAACTGAACATTTGCATTTGAAATTAATATTTTGCCTAGGTTGAAATTGGCAGGGAATTTTCAAAATACATTAGATGCCTTCGTTTAATGCTTTTTAAAGTCTTCACGGTATTTGTTTATAGCCAAGTTCTGTCATCTTGGGTTATACAAACATACATATGCTGTCAGCAACTGTTAGACACACTTGGGTTTGCACTTCCAAAAACCAGTTTGCAAAACACTTAATATGGCTGAAAAGGCAGTTTAACTTGATTTATTTTTTTTTGCAGCAATGTCGGGAGCATCTTAATTTCCTTTTAAAGTAGAGCTGCTGAACTTCTATAGAAGTCTTATTTAATACTTAAGCAGATCCAATTCCATTTATTTAATACTTAGACTAGTCCAATTAACCTGTAGACGTATAATCAATAAGATGTACATAGCATGGCTGTGGGCAAAACACAGCACCTCCTTTGCCTGCACCTTGTGCATACTCAGAGGAGCTTTGGATGTAGAAGGAATGAAAGATCATTTTTCTTGGTGTAACCCACCTGCATCTCTCAGCAAATTTCAATGTCAGCCTATCTTAATTCTTTAAAAAGTCTCCCCGAGAGAAGTGGTGCGTTTGAAAATATTTTTTAAACACCTGCTTATATGATCATTGTTGGGACCAGATTGTTTCTGTCATACAGTTATGTATAGATTTCTAAATGGGATATATTGTCATGCAACTAGTATTCAAAGAGACACTTAGAGGCCATCCTGAGAAAATGTCCCACAGTTCTCCAGTGCAGGATGGAGTCTTGGGGAACATGGTTTAATTTATGACTGCTTCCATCTTTGAGTTTTTATTTAATTTCTTTGCATTTCCTTTCTTGTGAATTCATGCATGCTCTTCTCCATGACCTTAATTTATTCTTTTCTTTTTTTTCTTTTTTGCATGCCTTTTTCAATTCTTGTTGACTTCAGAAGGACAAGGGATATAGAGGGGAAAAAAGAGGGAGGGCTGGAAGGGGATGAACAAGATGAAATATTTCCGGAGGAGGAAGAAAAAGAGGAGGAGGAGGAGGAAAAAGCAAAGGACCAAGACATTAATGAAAAAGGGGAAGGGCAAGAGGTGACAGAAAACTGTGATAAGGAGGAAATCAAAGAATCAGGGAATGATGAAAAAGCTCAAGAAGACCAAGCTGAGGAAGGGAAAGAGGATGACAGGTAAAATATACTTCTGTTTCTATAGACCTGTTCTTCCTCCTCCTATACCAGGACCCTACTTGTCTTCCTTTTTATCCCCCTTGCTTAGCTTATTGTCTATGTTCTCTGCAGCTTTTTTCACTTTCAATCATGATGCCTTCATATTTAAGCAAGTTTCACTCAGCTTCAGTGAACTTGTTCTGCATACTAAATGATGCAGCACACTGACTTGTCTCATTATTATGCATGCAACTACAGCATATTATTTTTTAAATTGGTTTGGACTAGAGTTTGGGTTTGACTAAAATAAACAATAGAAATTGTAAGATTCCTTGTTATATTCCCTGCTCGAATTATTATTTCAGGGAAAAATCTTTTGTGGAGTGATATCAATATCAAACCCCATCTTTAGTTTCATTTGTGGCAATATGAAAGAAGAGAATTTTTAAATTCTATTTGTGTAGGTTGATAAATGTGCATATTGATTGACAATTGACGTGGATAAGCAGAACCTTCCTTTTTTTTTTTTGTTCCATGTGAATAACTGGTTTTGGTAGCTGTATTATGGAGGGGTCATGTACCTCTGCTGATCTATTGTGTTCAGAAGCAGCTCACAATTGGCTGTTGTTTTATCAGGTAGTATTCTAGATTTATACATTTTACCACAATTCCTTTGAACTGTGACTTTTAATGTAAAGGCGTGACATTTTGTATGGCAAAATCCATGTCATTTGCATTAAGAGAAATGAAATATTCCTTCTTTCTCATTAGCAAAAAACTAGTTTGAGATATGCTGAATATTCTTGAACCTCTTCTCAGCTACACAAGAAGGGCAGATTATCTCAGAAAAAACCCAACTTTATTTTAACCTGCTAATCCTGCACTACCTGTAGATAACTTACATGTGTAAAACTGCACTCATATCTATTCGGGTAACCACAGAGCATTCCATGGCAATCCACTTTCTTCCTTTGCTACAAACTTATTTGTGTACGTGCCTGTACATACACACACGTGAACATGCACAAAGGAAAGGGAATACAAAAAGAGAATCAAAATATATAGTGTTCAGTGTGGGGTGGTATGGGCCATACAACTGCTTTTATACCTTAGGTGCCATCATTCCTTCGCTCATGCGAGTGCATTTTAGAATTCAGCAAAAGCAGTGGTTTAGAAAAAGCTTTCTTTAAGAGTGCCTTGGCATACATGTTCCAGGGACTAATAAATGGTAGTGTGGGAAAGGATGTTTTAAAGAACTTTTTCTCTCCCAGCTCTCATTAAGTTCATAGTTTAATGGCTCTAAAAGTCCTGCCTCTCAAAAAGCATGACCCTATTCCTGGTTTCCTGCTTTCTCTCAGGTTAGTCAAAACACTGTCCCTCACAGAAGGTAAAGTCCTCTTTGAAAAACAACTTCTTGTTCCTCATGCCAGCTTGCTCTTCTACTCGTTAGCTGTTCTCTACCTTCAGGAAGCAGCAGTACAAGTCAGGAGAACCTTTTTGATAGAGAAACAAGATACTATTAAGTGGTTGCTATGCAGTGACTATAATTTGTGTTAGATTTTAGCTCCCAACATGGAAATCAGGCTATAATACTATTTGCCCACTTTTCCCACTTTTCGCATGTAAGTTGTGAATAAAAAGGAAGCTTTCTCTCTACCCACCTTCCTTTCCTATGGTATAATTAAGCCCTCATCTTTTTAGCATTGTCTGAACGTTCTTCTGGAGTAAGAAGTAAACTGAAAAGCACAGATGGATTCCTGTATAGGTGCAGGTATAGGTGTATATTTGCATTTATATACATGCATAGTTGTGTATCATTAGCACACTGAAATATCATGACTTGTGTATTCAGTGGAGAAAACCCAAGGCAGGATTGATCCTAAGAACTGCTGTAAATTCTGTGCCTTTTGCTTGCTTATCTGGCAGTTTATGAAATACCTTGTACCTGGTAATTTATAAGATGATAGCAACTTAGGCTTTCTGAAGTGTTTTCAGACATAGCATCAGTATTAAACAATCACTAAAGCATCACTTTATTATTAAACATATTAAAAAGTATTTGATAGACCAAACAGAACCAAAGCAGGCAGTTATCCATCACAGATTAGAAGTAAATTATCATCTAGTCCATGAGATCTTGGACATCAAGAAAAGCTATATTGCAGATGGGAATTTTCAACTTATATTTTTACTTCAGAGATGCAACATTAGTTGAAGAGCAGTCACCTTTCCTCTGGGCAATCTGGGATGCAGGGACTGCCCTCAATTACTCCCTGATCAAAAATTAGCTTGTTAAGGATGCATCCTACCTCTTGATGTCACGGTGCTTTTATACTTAGAGTAATTTTAATAGGCTCACTAAACGCTTCGATCTACTGAGATGATAGGTGTGTTCAATGTAACTTAACTGTTGAGACAGATAGCCACTGTGGATTCATCCCGTGCCTATTTTAATGAGTCCCTCAGCACAATAAACTGCATTAGCTTTTGGAGCACTGGAGCACAATAAATCAATACTATCTTTTTTTTTTTATTTTTTTTTGGCAGAAATAGCTGCAGCATCTGATTTTGCCTTCATTAAACCTTGTAAAACTAAACCTTGGCATATGGTTGACCTATAGGGAAAACATAATTTTGTTCTTTGTTGGCAATACATGCAGACAGATCAATCTTGCCTATTGTAATTATTAAGGATTCATTATTTACAACTCTGTGACCTTATTTCTTATTCATATTCTCATGTCCTGTATTTTATCAGGGACAAAAAAAGCCCTCTTAGACCTAACATATGAGCATTCATAATTTCTATTTCAGGTAATCTAAGACTGCCCTAAATCTTAACCTTCCTTAACAGTTTCTAAATATAAATCCCAAGCATGAATTCTGATAGTCATGATAGTTTTATTTTATTATATGGATACACTGCAACTGTAATCACAGAACAGGCACACAGAGTCTAAATCATGAGGTGACATATGAGTCCAGAGAGGGAAACATAGGAGAGTTTAGAAATGTTCCACATGACACGAGATAGTTACAGTATTGTGTTGGAGACATTTGACAACAGAAGGTACTAAGGGGAGATACGATAAAAGAAAGTGAGATAGCTTTGTGAATGTTTCTGGAGAGCTCTTTTCAAGAATTAGAGGCAATGAGGGAAGAACATGAGGTGCTTACTAAAAATATGTCAAGGGGATGATGGAGAAAGTCTGATGAGCAGCAGGAGTTGACCTTTCTGTCTTGAATGTGAGAAGATATATGTGATAATGAACAACTGCTAAAATGGAGGAAAATAAAGGTCAATTATTTACAACTGGATAAAAGAGAGTATAGCTTTCTATTGATGTATGGAGAAAGATGACACAGCCAAATTAAAAGGCTATGAAACTTATCTTTCCTACAGTATCCTGGAAGGGGTTAGGGTAAGGGTAGGTAAATTACCAGGGCTAGAGAAAAGCACTGCTGCAGCTGACATCTGCAATGGTGAAAGGTGATGAAAATGAGCTCTGTGTGTGGACAGAGAGAGTGGAGATGGGAAATAGAATGCATGTGCAAGTCACAAAAAAGTGGACCTAATATGAGGCCTGAATTAAAAGGCCTTCCCCAACAGCTGATCTGAATGACACACATCATCCCCATGGCTGGGAGAGGAAGGAGAAGAAAGGGCTGAGAGGGAAATACTGAGTTTAATGATACTGAGTTAAGATCGGTGATTCACAAGTAGGTGCCAAAGAAAGAGGTTTTAGTGTAGGCAGGAGGAGATGGGGAGGGGTGGGGGGACAAGGGGGAATTTTTATTGCAGAGAGGGTAATGCTTTGATGTGCTGCTGAAGGGATGATGTGTGAGGGATACCAACAGAGGAGAGAGTGCTACAGCCCTGTGTGACTATCACAGTTATTGGGGTGAGCAGAAAATGAGAATCTTCTAGAGCACATTTTGAATTAAAGGTTAGAGGGAAAAGAAAATGAGAGGGGATGAACTGTGGGAGCTAAGGGAAATAGCATATTGGAGTATGGTAAATTGTAGCAAAGCAAAGATGAGAATAGTGAACTTTTGATATCTTAAGAAATCATTAAAGATTTTGTCAGGAGTAGTTTCAACCAAATGCAAAAACTTAGTTGTTGAAAAAGGAATTGAAAAGTAATTGAAAAACAAGAACTCAAGAGATTTACTTAAAACAATGTGTTTAATTAATTCAGAGATGAAAAGGAGAAAGGAGATGGGGATGTAGTTGCAGAACTGATGAGAGCAAGACTAGAGGTTCTGTGTTACTTTCTAAAGGGATATGCAAAAGCATGTTCCTGTGATGTAAGGAAAAAGCCAGTGATGACTGGGTGTCTAGAAGTAAGAATAAGAGGCACAAAAGGGAAAGGAAATCAGAAGATAGCATATAATTGCTTAGGCAAATCAAAACAGTGAGACATTTCTGCATCCGTGAAAGGGGCAAGGGGAGAGGAATGTATAAAGAGGTGACTGCAGAGACAGCACAGAAGAATTGGTCGTGTTTTGCTATGTGTTGGAGGAAATTGATGATATCCCATATGAAGAAAAGAAGTGAATGCTAAAGGACAGTAGAAGAAATAGTGCTGATTACGTAGGAAGGTGACACATCCGAGGAAGGAAAACTTGTAGCAGAAAAAGTTAGCTGGCATATAATTCTGCAGAGGCACGTGAAGATACGAGAAACAATGTAGGATGTAATTTTAAGTAATGGATTTCTTTAGATAGAAAAATTTTTCCTTTTCCTGTTGGTTCTTCATACTCTCTGTGTCTCTTCCTTTATTGATATAAAGATTCGTTTCAAATTCACTTTCTATTTCGTTTTTGTGTCATTCAAACAAAAAATCTGTAGCTCTTTCCCCACTGCGTGATCAGCTCTTCAGCAAAATAGTAATACAGGCAGTTTGTGCTCCCAGTAGTTCTGACTACACGGATAGATGGATAGATAGATAAAGGTTTACATAGTGTAGGTAGAAAAGGTTTACGTAGTGTAATTTCTGCCATGGAGGGAGAGAGAACTTGGGTACAGCTATGTCAATATTCATGTCATTTTTCAAAGAAAATGCCAACAGGCACTTTCTTGGAGGTTTAGTATTCCACAGTGAGGCAAATCATATAGCTACTGGATCTGTAGCAACACACACAGTCAATAATTTGGCCATTTGTGTTTTTTTACACTTTTGTAGGTTATATGCAGTAGAAAATTACCTATTACTTCTAGAAAATGTGTGAAAGGATACAAAATATCAATGATTCTGAAAAGAATTATATTAATTATAATTATTTGTTGTGAAATCTGTACTGAGAGTAGAATACAAATAATTTAAGAAATCTAGCAAATTCACCTGTCTTGAAGTTATTTGCCACCACTTATCTAACCCTTGGAGACCCTTATTTCCTCTTACTTTGGAGTAAGTACAAAAGATGTACAGGCTCTTTTATAGCTAGTAAACTTATCTTGATCCTCTGGGAAATAATACAGTAATGAATTTAGAAGTACACAATATTAGAGGTGAACAGTGAAAATACCTCATTTGAAACAGCCTGCAGCTTTGACACATGGTGCCCAGTAGAGAGTTCAGACATTATTTTTTTTTTTGATAGCAACACAATATCATTGAAACTGCTTCCCTCTCCATGAGGTGCAGCCTGCACTTTAACCTCTGCTGAGTCATCTCTGACCTGCAATCCAGAAAGCCCTGATGTACTCCTGTTACTAAAGGTTATTTAAAAACAATGCATCAGTAGTTCAAAACCAACCAAGAGGTGCAGATGGAAAGCCCTGTAGCCATGCAGTGAAGTAGTGATGAAGTGAAAGATTAAAATGAGGGTTTGAAGTAAATATAAATGTTACAATTAGATTTTGCACTTTTAAATGTGCTAAAAAAAGACTCATTTCCTGAAGATATTTAAATCCAGATTTAATCCTAAATTCTTCAATAGACAGACATTTTAATCTTTATTTGTACAGGATTGAGCACAAGCCTGTGGACAAGAATAGCAACAGCTACGGGTGGGGTAGAAACTTAGAAAAAGAAGGAATTGAATGTTGAAGCTCATCAGGCTTGTCCTTCTTTGATATTATGAATCTGTGCTTCTGTCTTAGTACTCTATATTTCACTGTTTTTATCTGAGAGTTATTTTAATAGAAAAGTGAAAAAAATCTGTAAATATAGTTCTTTTTCTGATCCCTGTAGATATACTTCATTTAAAATGATTATTAAGCTTATCTTAGCCCTTTAAGAAACAAACACCTTCTTGGTACTTCATAAAAGTATTTCTACAACATGGTTACTGATTTAGTGCCAGTGCCTTTGAAACACATTGCCAGTCTCATCTGGCACAACGTTATTCTGACAGCCAAGGGCACAGTGCTGGTCTTACTGTTGCATACTTTATGTCTACAGTAAGATGACACTCCAGTGGTTTTCCCTTGCCCATCTAACTGATTTTTAATGTTCTAAACAAGCATCTAAACATTTTGGTTCAGTACTGTCACTGTACCTGCAAGGTGTTCATGGTCAGTCTATAAAGTCCATAAGGTGCTACCTGGAACAAGCTGGGAGACGTCAGCAGGTAGCTCCTAGTAGGAAATAAGCCTATGCACATCCCTACAAATATCACTGGGAGTCTAGCACCAGTTGATAGCCATAAGACTGTTCCTATGGATGCCCAATGTAAACAGGAGGAGTCTTTGCTCCAATCACATATGGTGTGCAAAGTACACATTGCCTCAGCAGGGAGTTCTGGGCATAGACCTGTCCTCCCCAGGTCAGAGGGGAGAGATTGCAGACTTGTGTTCATAAAGATTTAAGCCATATTTCCTCACAACATTTTCTTTTTATGATGGTCTTAACTTTTCTGTATGCTTTTCTAGTTTCCCCCAGAGGCATCAAGCGACTCAAAGTCATTTTGTCAAAGTGACAGAAGTCAGACAGGCAAAATTATTATGTCCCAGATAATGTCTCTTTGGTTGAGGTAATTACGGCTTCAGATCTCTGCTCATGTCCATTTAGCTCTCAGTCCCAGAAGATAATTCAGAGAGATGCTGTGGGTTTGTGAAATGTTAGTAGTGCCTATTCTGACCCTGATTTTTCAGAGTCCTCAGGCAATCTGAATTTATAAGGAATGAAGGAAAGATCAGAGTTGCTTTATCCTGTAGACACCCGCTGCCACACACATAAGCAGTGCAATGAACATGTACAGTACTAATCAAAGCAATCCAGTCTTTCATGAGTAAGGTATAGATACAGCTATAGTGAAATCCATATTGACTCTGGGAATTTATTTAAATAAAGCCTTGCCAGGACATCTGGCTCCTGGCTGTGTGTTATGGGATTTTCCCCTTAATGCAATCTCAGTAGCACATGCTATCCAGTTTCTGTATGTCTATCTTCCAAAGTTTTCTAGCTGACAATGTGTATTCTAAAGAAGAAAATCTTGCTTACAGCTAATTTCAGTTTAAAAAGCAAAGATGATAAATCATGGTTCATCTTACCCTGAGGCAATACATGATGTCTCTTACCTCTCTATATTTTTGAGCATTTCTGCCTTCAAGTCTGATCTTTTTATCACTTTCCCACTTGATACTATATTATTTCTGTAGTGGTTTTAGGTCTTGGACACCTTACGGGATTTCAAGTCTGTTTTATCATTTCACTGCTTGCTTTTCAATTCCCAGGGCTCTTTTCAGCCCTTCAAGGAACAATCTGAAGAAACAAAACTAAACAAGCTTGCAGTATAGCTTGTGGCCTAGCACTGTTAATATAGAAAACAGAATAACCCCTCTCTTCCATCTCTGTTGGAACACTGTAATTCAACAGTATGTCTGAATAAGCATATAACATTCAACTTCCAGATTAAGTACATGCAAGGTGCATTTGTATAAGACACTCTAAATTAATTCAGATTGCTCACTGTCAGTTTTAATTTGGCAAGCTTGTTGCTAACCTGCTTTTATAAATGCAACTGTTTCTTTGCCAGACTGGGTTAAAGCAGATGCTTCTAAACTCAGAGATTTTGAATGTTATTCAGCATTGACTGTGCCTTTGTTTGGAACGTACTTACTTTATTGCCAACCCTTCAGAGCTCATATGGCCTGCTTTTATTTCTAAATTAATATGACAGCTGACTAATACAAGAGTTTTGGACCTCAGCTAGTTTTCTGGCTAGGCTTCTTTTGCATTCATACATGGTAAATGGCTGGTTTAGTTCTCTCTATCAAAGGAAGGGTTTTCTGTAAATAGGCACTCCTGTTAGTAGGGTTATAATGCTTTTCTGTGACTTTATAAAGGAAAACTTTAAAGCTTATTAACAGTCAAAATAGTATTCATTATAACATTAATTCAATTTAAATTAAAAAAAAAAAATCCATGCTAAGCATAATATGTGATGTGTTTCTCATTTGTAATGAAAGAGCGCTCAGAAACAGATACTTGATATAAAAATATTGTTACTTTTATTTTGAGATATGCACACAAGTTTTCTTTGAATAGTAATATACATAACAAAATACATTATAATCACTTCTTTCTTACTTCCCACCAACTTTCTTGTTATAATTTCAATAAGATAAACCTAATGATTAAATCAGTCCAGTAGCTATTAGAGATTTCTATCTCAAATGACTTAATAGGATAATTTTTGACCAAGTGAATCTCAGGAAACAAAGTCGTTATGATTTCAAACCTGCAGTGTCCCTCTGATGTGAATTGGCAGATGAGTACATGCACTGGCTGGAAGCATTGTTCCCATGGAAATGTTATTTCCTACATCACAGCTGTCCTCATAATGCTGTTTTTGTTAAATTTCTTCAGCAAATCAATGAAATGAGAGCTAAATTGAGTTAAGTGGTCTACTAAGAATGGCATTAAAATCCTTCTCCTACTTGTAAAAAGCTGTAAACAATGTCTTCAGTGGGTCTTCCAGTCTCACAAGAGACATGTATTAATAAATTTCTATTACAACTGAAAATTTGTTAAAATCCTTTTTCTAGGACATTACAGCACACAGTTGGGCAAGGGGGATTTTTACTATTACTGGTGCTTTATTTTCTTTAGGGATCTTTATCACAGAAATAAGCTAAATGATAGGGAAGTAGTAATATTGACTTTGCATTGGGAAACAAATGAAACTGCAAGATCTGGCAAATGACTTAACTGTAAATCTGATTCTGTAATACATACACTTCTGATAGAGTGACAAGGCTGTATCTTCTCATTTCCAATTCTCTTGTAAAGATGACTGCAAAAATACAAACAAAATCCTCAAAACTTTGACTAACAACATACAGTACAATGGATAGTATTGAGATCTACTCCTTCATATTTAAAATTATTAATAATACTGTAGTGTAGATTGCAACAGTGCCTGTACTTCATAATACTGGCTTTAGTGAAGTGTGTTTGTTGGTAAGTGCAAAAAAAAAAATCAAAATTGTCATAAGAATTGGATTCTGTGCTGCTTTCTGCCACCGACTGTTAGGGTTCAGCTCCAGGGCCTGATTTAAAGGTCGGGTTTATGTAAGTTTATGAGCACTGTACTCCTGCAGAGCTCCTGCTGATGTGATGTCAACTTAGCAGGTTAGTGAAGGGTAAAGAGGATGCTTTTCTACATCTACCAGCACAAAATATCTGCCTCGTTTGCCTGTTAGTGAGGAAGGTGATGGAAGGAGGAGCAGGGAGAGGAAGAGGCAGGTAACAGTTGGGTTATGGGAGATGGCTGTTCAGATCAGTGTGTCACTAGCTAAGCTACAGGGCTTCTGATGCTGGGATTTATTCTGAGACATAGGATGCCTGCAAAAATCTTAATGAGGTTCTTTAACTTATGGGACACATAATTGCTTTTTATATCAGTAACAGCTTTCAGGGGAGTCATTGTCTTTAATTCCTCCATCCCCATTCTTGTTGCTTTGCCACCTATGGTAAGTCTCAAAAGGCATGAAATGGTGCAAGGACTCCCAGGTGTCAGTGTCAGAGGTTTTTTTAGTTTGTGTTGTGTTTTGTTTTGTTTTGCTGGCCTAAACAAAAGGTTCCAGAGGAAAATTTGGCACTTAATGTACTCATCAGCCAGCTGTTATTAAAACTTTCTGTTTCTGTAGGCGAGAATCTAACTAACTACTGAGATGCTTTCCAGCTCTGCAACTGATTCAAAAGGTGCAGCCAAAGACTGCAGGTTTTTAACTGTGGCAACAGAACAAGACTTTCCATCTGGTACATATGAAACAATGAGGATTCAGTGTGTCTGCAACTGCTTCATGGAAAATACAACAGCAGCCAACAATATTATGTTAGTTCTAAAATTAGTATTTTCTTGTGAGGCTATTAAACACTTTTAAAGTATTAATAAGTCAGAAATAGGGAGAGGTTGGACGAAGTTTGTGACTTGCTTTTTACTTCTTAACAACTAAAAATGTTGATTAAGACGCATTTTTTATCTGGAACCTGTTTATACAGGATCTGGAGCATTTTCCTACACTGTAGTCCATCTTACCTGGTGCAAGCGTTACCAGTTGTACTGCTGTATGTAAAGTGGCTTCAAAACAGGTTTTCTGCCATTAGGGCAGGATCCTTTTGCACTGTGAAATCTTCATCTCCTTAAATCAAATCTCACAAAGAGCTGCTTTCCTTCTTGGTCAGGTATCAAGGAAATGGTCTAAGAAGATACCAAGACTAAAGCAAAAAACTAAAGCAAAGATCTAATGGGACCTACTACTCTGCATCCCTTCTATGAGGGTTTCCTTGGGCACTTTACAGATTTCCCCTCTGGCTATTCATCAGCTCCTGAAGGGATTGTTTCAGTTGGTGATCAGATTTCAGAGTGTTGTTTGCACTTAAGTGTTACGAGTCATTTAACTTGCTTGAGTATTCCCTCTACTTGTTTGTGAAGAGATTACAGGGCAATACTGGATGTTAGGAAGGGTGTATAAAGATACTTCTCACAACTGAGAAAAACTAAAAAAGGTGGTGATTGGTGTTGAAGGCAAAGTCTAGAAATCATTTCTTTTTCTCTGTTCATTGGAAAATAGAAGCATCTAACTAGAGTTTCTAATCTACTTACACTAACAGAGACCTTTCTACAGTTCTTCATGTCTTCAGATAGTTTCCTGAGTTTAGAGGTAATGCAGGAAGGAATGTTCCCCTGTGAGCTTGTCATCGCCCTGTTCTCATTGACTACTTGGTCCCCAAAGCCAAAGTCAGTGGTCCAACTGCCCCCTTCACTCTTGTGTTGCTATAGGCTGTGGGCTGCCATGCAGCTGGGGTTATATGATTAATCTGTTATATTTTTGATTCTAATAATGGTGATTATTATGCCATTATGATTGGGACTAGCATAGCTAATTCTTATATTGAATTTTGTGGTTTTTTCCCCCATCTGGCTGCATTTTCTCTTT